>JASAND010029585.1:0-40668 GCA_030248195.1 Trissonchulus latispiculum | reverse complement strand
CGTACTGTCGGAATTCACGGAGGCGTATATCAGGGGCGCAGACGTGACTGCCAAACCCGTTTCCGAGATTACTGTATTTGCCCAACGCCCCTCTTCCCAAGAGTCACGTCATCCGATGAATCTCCAATCCTATGAGCTAGACATAACAGAGCTAGACGTGCGCACATTCATGGCGGCGGAATCGCGTAACATCTGGGTAGAAATCTTTAATTCTCTCCGCTCTCCCTTCTCAATTTACAAGTTGCCGGGCCGAAACATCTTGTATTGCTTGAGTGGCACCCCATTGCGGTCCTTCCTACTTTCCGACCATCCTCGAGCGTTGGTGCTGACAGTCCTGTTCTGGTGTCAGTGGCGTCATCATTCTCGTGCTCGCCGGGCGGAGCGCTATCAGTCGATCCTGCGCAGCTCCCTGCCGAATTGCATGTCTTATTTCTCTTGGGATCTACCGTTGCAAGGAATCGATTTGAGCTCATCGCTGACGCCATTGGTACCTTGCGACGATTCGGAGTCGGATGACTGAGAACGGCGGTCGTGGAAATGCAATTTGGCGGCTTCATTCACAAACTGTTGGCGAAAAAAAAGAAGAAAAAATAATATCTGCTTTGCTACTTTGTTTTGTTTTAACGCTTGCGTATCATATTATTGTCACGTATCTTATTTTGAACTATTACCTACGTTTTGTCATCTATTTTGAACTCTAAAGTGTGCGTTTAGTTAATTTGTTTTCTATGTGTAGTGTAGTTTTTTGCGCTTGTGTGTCACGTAGCAGCCCAGAAGAGCTTGTTTGAACGTGCTCCTACTAATACTGAAATTGAGTATTCGGCTTCATACGTAGACGTCTATCCCAAAACTTTTCTAACGGTGGTGTCTAAACGTGTGACTATGCCCTCACCCTATCGCCTTTGTTTTGGATTAATCTGACTACTGTGTACGTACGTACATCTGTACAAAATAAGCATAACATCTACATAGGAAGATTGCAGAAACAAGCCTTTTGGAAATCAGTTCATACCCTGTTGTATAGTCTGGTCATGAAAACGCATTCTCACCACTGTTATAGTTATGTTTTTTACCCTTCTCTTAATCTATCAGCTTGGCTTGTCGGTCAGCTTTAAACTCAAAATGTTAACAACTT
This sequence comes from Trissonchulus latispiculum, assembly GCA_030248195.1. Lineage (NCBI taxonomy): Eukaryota > Metazoa > Nematoda > Enoplea > Enoplida > Ironidae > Trissonchulus > Trissonchulus latispiculum. Next base: position 39,533 of record JASAND010029585.1, on the reverse strand, counting down.
ACCCATGGTAGTACGTGTGTACGTCCCGCACATCTAAATGTGTATACAGTCAGGATGTAAAGGCGGTGCATAAATAGCTCGTATATGTAATACCGGTGTTCCAGTTAATGTTAAGTTCCAGTTAAGCATAAATCGGCCCAGGTAATCGTTAAAAGACATGGGCGCTACCCCGTAGCGATCTTGCCAGAGATCGCTTACAATCTGGTAAGATGGGCTACGGGTTGGCGTCCGGAGTCTGGCGGCGAAACAAAGCGCCAATAAGGGCCTTGGTTTACGGGACGTAACGTTTAGTAACGTAGAAGACAAAACTGCCAGGAATTCCAATTCAAATATATAACTAACAGCAGAGGGTTACTAAATGATAAGACGTCGAATCAGTTTGTGGTGTCTACAGTAACGAATCTTGCAAGATCTTTTAATTAGTCTGGCATAAAACGCTACCATCAGACACCCCAGCCTGTCCCATATAAAGACCTATAATTCTCCTTCGTAACCATCTCTCGAATGACCAAAATTTTCTCACCATCTGATTTTATATTAATTCCGATTCTCTTGCACCACCAGATGTTTATTTCACAGAACTGGTTTGCACTGGCCACCTGCAGGCATTCTACGTGGGGGGCTGAATTAGATGAATTCGTAACCCCTTCATTCCCCTTCCTGATTCATCCGTACAGTGCCCCTGGTGCACCTGCAGAAACTGGTTTTATTTTTTTGAGTAACGCCTTTTTCCTGTTATCCCATTAAATGTTGCACATCACTAGTATTTGCGAAATATCTTGATGAAATTTTTCAATTACACACTTCGTTTTTGTAGATGGTACATTGGCACGTACAAGGCTTTTAGGCCCTTCAAAACAAAGCGCCTCGCTACAGTAAGTTAGTGCCGAAATTTTCTTCATTTTCATTTTTACACTCGATCTGAATAGGCTGCTAAGATGCGCTCCAAACAGGCCTCTCCTTCTCGTGTGTATTCTGCTTGGCAACAAAACGTTGACCTCCCTCCCCGGAGTAATTCGGCACCCGGATTGTTAGCTAGCGCACCTGGGCAGGTCATAGATACCCAAGGGGAGCCTAGTTCGGGGGGATTCCAAGTTCCACAGAACCCGCTCCCAGAAGCTCTACAGCCCTAGGATTATTTCAATTTGGGAACACAGGCGGCGGCAATGACCTTCCATGGGGTCTGGGCGGTTCCCCTGGTGAGTAACGTGGGTAGTTTCGGTGGGCCGTCGGCCTTTTATCCGTTCTCGTCAGCCCCTCCTCGGCAGGAATATGCGAGACCCTCCAGGCCTTTGCCCCGCGGAGGTTATCGGCTCCCTCGTATTTGTCAGTATCACTCTGTTTGTAGGGGAGAAGGGAATAGCAATGGGTATCTCACTCACCGATCGTTTCATTACTGCCCGTATTGGCGGCGCATTACGGGGCGGCGGTCTCGGGCTTCCAGGGGAAGATCCCTTCGGTTGGGTCTGAGCCAGCCGCAGCCGCCGGACAACTCCCAGTAAGTTGCCCTCCAGTCCACCTAAGCATAAACTGTTTTTTGTACATAGTGTAAATAGCCTTATTTAATCTCCATTTATATCCTTATTCTTATCATCACTTGTCTATACTTATCGGTGAGTGTCTTCCTTATGTTTTCTTTTCGCAGGAGCTCAACTTAATTGGGGGAGTAATGTAACCGTGTTTGTAATTACCGGCATAGATGTGTACATGTGTGTGTTAACATTCCCCCTCTCCACGTGTTAATTACCTACGTTGAGAAATAAATGTGTGTGTTAACATTCCTCCCTCTTCGTTAATCGTGCGATGGCGTGATGTGAGGATATATATCTGGGCTAGGAATCTGGTTTGCAATAACATTCACCTATGGTGCAATCTGACACAATTATGTAAAGTAACACCTGTATTCTCTGAAATTCTGGGCATCAGCGGTAAGTATTTAAGACGTACGTTTTGCCATTTGAGGGCCAGTCTGTCTATCTGCCGGTTTCTCTCTTTCTCGCGTCCTTAGTCCGTCTCCTCTGAAACTACTAACCCTGTTCCTATCACCGCGCATCTTTGAGTGTGTGTTTGAATTGGGCGTCAGCCTGTCGAAAGTCTGCCGTCACCTTATCTGTTGTCTGTACTCGTTGTTTACAATAGTGAGTTTGTTATTTAATGACTTATACCATTAAAATATACATAGTACTAAACGTCATTCTCAACTGCTCATTTAACATAACTTGTGTTGAGTAGGGTTGAGCTGTGTCTAGGCGAGTATAGTAGACAGTAATACTTTATCTTAAGTCCGAGCAACGTCTGCTAACTAAACCCTTCATAACCGCAGTAAGACGCTAGGAGTCTACATAGCCCTCTCCCATTTAGCTATTTCAGACCAGTTGTATAGCACGCAACTGGTTACACAACTGTCTAAGAGCTTTTTGGAGCGATCTTCACCAGTACGTCAAGGTAGCACTCTAGTGTCCTCGGGAAGTTCTGCCATTTCGAAACTGTAGTTAATTTTAAGTTGGAAGTAGAAAATTCGTGCTAATTTTAGCAACATTGCGACTTGAAAAAGAAAATAGTTTTGAAGCTAGAATTTTCCAATGCTGATTAATCAAGGTTAGATTTTGACCAAATAATCTACAATTAACTTTGATCCATTATTGAAAGTTGACTTTTCGCGGAACTCAACTTTTCTTGCTCCGACTGAAATAGGATTTAAAATTTAGGATTTTGGTCTGGCTTGCCGTTTACACGAGAGTAACAGAATTATATTTGTCAAAATTATTAGCTAACTCAGAGAATGTTGGTCGGGGGTCTTTGGGGTCATAGGTGTAGCGGAGGTTTGGGGTGAGAGAGGCTCCCCCACAAGTTTTGCCGGGGTCCCCTCTGGAAACCCCCTAGCACCCCCAACCCTCTCCCAAAACATTTTTTATTTTTATGCCAGAAATTGCATTTTCAGCTGTTCATAATGCCAAAAAGCATTCAATCATAAAGTTGTAATTTCGACATTAGACAGTGATTTTAAACCATAGGTGTGAATAGATGTACCTGGGGGGAGGGTAGGGGTGGGGGGGAACCCCTCCCTCAAATGGAAAACTGCCGTCCTCACCCTCGAAATTTTGGAGGCAGACCCCACCCCCAAATGGCCAAACCCAGACCCCACCCACCCAAATTTGCCACACCCCACCCTCAAAATTTTGAAAGTTTTGCCTCAAAATTAGTAAAAATTAGAAATTTTTTGGAAGTTTTTTCGAATAAATGAGCAAAAATGAAGACGTATTTTTGATTTATAGTTGAAAATAACGCTTTTTTAGCAAATTTGCGAATTTTTTTCCGGCGGTAGGCGGTATATATGTAATGGGTTGACCCATCTGAATTCATGTTTTTCATGTAAATTGCTTGGCGCGGAGGATTTCCGTCCTATCTTCAACACATGTCCCTGTTACGCAGGTTTTTTTTGCCCAACAATTTTTCTACGATTTGGCAATTTTTAGAGCATCATTACAGTCAATTTAGTTCATTTTCAACTCCCTGTAAATTGTTTTGCACACGACCACTCTCTGTCTTTTCTCATATTACCGAAAATCGGGCTTTATTTGCCTGTCACTTGATTGGCAGAGGTTTACGTTTAACAGATCAATAAATAGGTAAAACTGATGTTACAATTTTCGTGTGCAAAGACTGATTTTGCGCTTGCACTGTATTTATTTCATTAGTGTTTGCTTTGCTTCAGAATTTATATAAAATAAATTGTTTTAAATAAACATATATAGATAAATGATAACTTTCTCTCTCGCGGTTTACTCGATAAAATTGCTACAGTTAGAGTAGTGTAGTGGCTAGGGTGTCCGCTTGGCACTGTTCCGGACACAGATCGAATCCTTCTTCCGGTATAATTTTAGTTTCACAATTGGCAGTGGCAAATGGCAATAAAATACTGCCATTCTTTCGTCTCAGAAACGGTATATAAATGTCGGGGATTTGAAACTAGTCAAAAGCTAACGTCAGCGTACACTAGAGCAGTATGACGAAAACAAACAAAACGTTGAACACATATATAAATCCCAAACTCTACGGCGGTATTATTCCCTTTTAAGGGGTAACTTGTTCTAAATTTTTGACCAAAACATTTTTTACCCCCCCCCCCCCAAATTCGATTTTTCCGGACCCCACCCCACCTCAAAACGGCTGACCCCACCCACCCTAATTTCGGCTACCCACTCCCCCAACGTTTTCTCAAGGTACACCTATGTAGGTGTGTTTGGGGGGATGGGAGCATATGCGTTACTGGGGGGGGGGGGGGGGACCCCTCCCCCCACCCCAAATGGAAAAGTGCCGACCCCACCCTCAAAATTTTGGAGGCAGAAAATGGCCAAATCCCAGACCCTACCCACCCAAATTTGCCAGACCCCACCCTCAAAATTTTGAAAATTTTGCCTCAAAATTAGCAAAAATCCAAAATTTTTGGTAAAATGCGAAATTTTTGCAAAAAATCAAAGTTTTTTCGAATAAATGAGCAAAAATGAAGAAATATTTTTGATTTTTAGTTGAAAATAACGCTTTTTTAGCAAATTTACGAATTTTTTCTAAATGTTTGACCAAACAATTTTTTACACTCCCCAAAAGTTGAATTTTCCGGACCCCACCCCACCTCAAAACGGCTGACCCCACCAACCCTAATTTCGGCTACCCCCTCCCCAACGTTTTCTCAAGGTACACATAAGGATGGGGGAACCCCTCCCCTAATGGAGGGGTCGCCGACGCTCCCCCATAAAATTTTTTTTCCAACCCCTACTCCCAAATCGGCCTTCGACCGCCCACCCCCCTTAAATGTTTCAAACCCCTACCTTAATTTTTAAAAATTTTCAGCCAAAAATTCGAAAATTTTAAAACAAATAAGAAATAGTTGCGAAAAATTGCCAAATTTCGCTTAATGACCAGATAAATCGCTACACATTGAGAAAGGTTTCCAGTTTTGTAATAATAACCTATTTTTGCTGATCCCCCCCTCTGGAAAATTTTTCTTACCACTCCCTTACTCTCCCCCCAAATCGAATTTTTCAGCCACCCCCTCCCCCTTATTTGGGAGACCCCCTCCCTATTTTTTCAAACCCCCATTTTTTTGCCCGATACACCTATGCTTTAATCTCGAAAGCTTGATTGCTAACATGTTCCTAAGTCCACAACAAGGTCAATATTGAGTCAGAAAGTCTATAAAGCAGTTAAAAACGTGCATTTCTCTCAATAATAAACACTTTAGGCCAAAAATTTGCAATTTTTTGAAAAGTTTTGCAATATTTAACTAAAAATAATCTAATTTTTGCCAATTTTCGCGCATTAGGCACACCTGGAGGGAGGGGAGCCCTCTCCCTAAATGGACAAGTGCCCGACCCCTCCCTAAAAATTTTGGAGGCAGACCCCTAACCCAAATTACCAAATCCCAAACCCCACCACCAAAATTTGCCCGACCCAACTCTAAAAATGTTAAACATTTTAGCCCAAAATTTCATTTCATTTCTCAAATTTCGACATTTTTCGCAAAAATTAAATTTTTTTGAAAAACCGACTAGATCGGTTGTTATATTGCTTATTTATGGTTGTAAATGGCGATTTTTTAGCAAAATTGGGGGCAAAAAGCAGAGTTTCGAAAGGTTCGAAATGTTTGGAGGAGATGTTCCCACAACCCCCCTCCTGGTGAAGCAGCAACGAACCATTTAAACTGGGGGCACCAATAGTCATACGTATAGGTGGTAGCCGTGCCCGCACTTTTCTACGTCATTCCCTCAGGCAGTTTAGAGGATGTCCCTTTCACCCCATTGAAGGGGGGCGTCACGGTCAAGCTCCGAAAAGCAGCCCAAAATTTGGGGTGTTGTTAAGGCAAACTTTCCAAAATATTTAAAAAACGTGCAAATTTCTGGCTGAAAGCAGCATTGTTATTATTGTGAGAATGGTCTTGATCCCTATCCCACATTTGTGATCTTATCCAACATTACCACCTAGGATCAAAAATCTGGAAAACTTGGAAACTACCAAAGAGCCTAGCGCATTATTCTGTGAATGAGTATAAAAGAGCTTAGCTTATAAAAGAGAGAAATATTGAAAAGAGCTGTGTAAATTTTGAAAAAATTTGAATTTGAAATTATCGCGATCGCTGCTATTTGACGTAGTATAGCTACCGCTGCTCGTCCCCCCCCCTCGGCTGAGCGATGGGGGACCGCTCAAAATAATTTCTGGTACACCCTATAGAGAGACCTTGCCCATGTATGTGACATATACCTTATATATCTTCTATATACAGTTTATATTGCTTATTTTAGACTCGGTAGTCGTTGCTAATCTGCTACTTGATCTGATTTCTGGGGTTGCAAGACAACGTGATTTAAAGTTGGCTGCATCCCAAGATTTGTTATCGTGTAGCAAACTTTTGGATTTATCTTGCTTGGATTGCCCACCGCATCTATGTTCGTCCAGCAGCTTCGAGTATCCCAGCCTTCCCGAATTTTTAATTATTGGCTGGTTCTGGTCTCTGGATAGAAGCACAGTGCCACCAGTCATTAATGTTTATGGTATGTAAGGCTGCTTATGCATGTGTTGAGGTGTGAATAGTTTACTCAAGTTTTATGATGGGTGTCATTGGGGCCCCGTGGATAGGGACTGGCTTACCCTAAACAGCACTTTTTGAGATGGGGGAGGGCGATTTTTTCGTACCCCTGCCCACAGGCCCTTCACACAGAAAGTTTGAGCCCGATCGGTCCACTCCTCCTCTGGCCCCGGGCCAAACAATGTCCAGATTTTACACATTCGCTTTCCCACTCACCCTAATAAGCGGGAAAATCAAACATCAAAATTTTCAACATCAACTGGCTAGGTTTCATCAAATGCCAGTTTGCCAATTGCCAGTTAAAGCTGAAATCCAAAAATCTTTCGAAATTCGATGAAATAACTAGTCTACAGAAAGCAACTTACCAAAGCCTTCTGTCAACTGCACAACTTTCACAAATGGGCTTAAGAAGATCCGTGCCAGCTAACTGCTATATACGTGGCTGATCATCATCACAGTATTGTAACTCCAGCGTGCTAGTTCTGCTGACTAAAGCCTTTGAAAAGATACATACAAAGGCTTAATCCAGAAAAAATAGCACCAAAAACAAGTGTTGGCGGAATGAGGTCCACCATCACCATTATCCAATAATGTTTTCACAGAATCTGCAATAAATAGAATGTGTGTGTTTAACGCAAAAATCGGGCTATATAATTGCTCTATATACGTATACTTATACGCAAATATGTATATACCTGTAGCATATGTGTAACACATGGGCGCACCGGGGGGAGGGGTTGGCATCGCATTCGCATTGCCCGACGAAACGGCAATTTTGGGGAAGTGAGAAGGAAAAATTGAACTAATATTCGGTAATGGTAATACTCACATTAGTGATTTTATATATACATGAAACCTTGAACCATGAAAGAGCGCATTAAAATTGCTATATTAAAACGACTTCTGACCAATCAAGCACCATTTCTGTGAATTGATTGATTGTCAGAGTGAATAGTGATTCAAAGTGAAAAAAACCCTGGAAAAAGTCTAGAAAAGGGTAATCTTCACTTTAGGGGTGAACAGGTTTTTGAAATAACGACCCAGGTGGGGATCGGGCTCCTGAATGGGGCAGCCCAAAGTTGGATCCATTTTGTTGGGCCACCGGCATCGGCATCACAAGCTGCTCCACCGCAGCAAGGTGAAATCCATTGGAGCAGCATTTTGAAGGCATACTATTGATCCGGCTGGCTGTCCCTCCCCCCCTTTGCCCTGACTGCCTACAGGAAGAAGAAACGCTCGAGCATTTGATCTTGAGCTGCCCCAGGAAATCGATAACCCGGCGTACCCACCTCGACTGCTCCCACGGGCATTGGGCCGTCCTGGTACTGACCCTCCCGGCAGGTGACAGTTCCGGTACCAAGGCCTTTAGTCCGGCTATATGGTCTCACCGATTGGTCCCAGATATAATGATGAACAGGTTTTTGATGGAAAAATTGGACCAAATTCTGCGAAAATGTGTAAAAAAATATTATAAATATATTATAAAATATTTATAAATTTTAAATTCTGAAAAACTTTAAGTTATGGTGTTAAGTTAAGTGTTTAAGTTAACATATCTCAAATTTGGATTCTGCGTTTCCAAAAACCCCCTGGGGAGGTTTTCTGGTAGGGAAGGGAGAAGCTCAATTTCTGGGGTAAAATAAAATATTTTCCCACGGGGTCGGAACCACGGGCTCCAGAGACTAGTTCTCTGTGGGTAAGAGCGCTCACAGCGCCCATTGGCTCTCTCCTGTTCGGACTAAGGCATTTACCTTGGTGACTGCAGGCAGATGTTTTTTATTATTTCTCTATGACAAGTTTTCCAGTTGTTATCATAGGTGTATATACCTTGGGAACTCCTCCCTCGCCCCAAATGGAAAAGCCCCGACCCCACACTTGAAATTTTGGAGGCAGGACCCCACCCCTGACCCCACCCCCAAATGGCCAAATGACAGTCCACCCACCCAAATTTACCAGGCCCCACCTTCAAAATTTTCGAAATGTTGGCTCAAAATTTTTGAAATTTTGGCTCAATTTAGTAGCTCAAATTTAATTTTTTCGAAAAAATGACCAAACTAATTCCAATATTGCGAATTTGTAGAGTTGTAAAGTTGTCAATAGCATCTTTTTAACAAAATCGCATATTTTTTCTTAAAATTTTGAAGAAAACTTTTTTACCCCTTCCCAAATTCTATTTTTCAGGACTCCACTCCCACCCAAAACCGGCTGACTCCACCCAGCCTAATTTCGGCTACCTTCACCCCCAACCTATGGTTGTTATGCTAAACGATCACTCTTTATTGCCAAAATATTGTCAGATCAAAATAAGATCAGTAGTGAGTAGGAAAGTACATAAAACCGTTGAAAACGTGTAAAACGTGCAAAAAATTATGTAACAATTATATAGTACTAAGTCGCAAATTAGGAATTTTTTGTAAAATTTACTCAAAAATACCCGATTTTTGTCTCATTTGGAGGGGGGAGACGGTGGTTTCAGAAAATATTTGTGTTGGTTTGAAAATAAGGCTGGGGAAACCCCCCTCCCTCCTCCCTGGTGCATTCCAAACAAACCCAGTCGCCATAGGTGTTGTACCTTGAGAAAAACTTGAGGGTGGGGGTAGCCGAAATCAGGGTGGGTGGGGTCAGCCGGTTTTGGGTGGGGTGGGGTCCAGAAAATTCGAATTTGGAGAGGGGATAAAAAAATTATCAAAATTTTAAGAAAAAATTTGTGATTTTGTTAAAAAGACACTATTTACAACCAAAAATTCGCAATATTGGAACTAACTTGGTCATTTTTTCGAAAAGAATGAAATTTGAGCAACTAAATTGAGCCAAAGTGGGTGGAGTCTGGCATTTTGGCCATTTGGGAGTGGGGTCTGCCTGCCTCCAAAATTTCGGTTGTGGGGTGGGGTCGGGACTATTCCATTTGGGGGCAGGGGTTCCCCATAGTTTCCTTTTCGGGGGGGGGGGGGGGGTAACCCGCCCCCTACAATTTTGAGCCCATTTACCTCCCCCCGAGATTTTTTGACTTACCCTCCCCCAACCTTCGGCTACCAATATATATAGGTGTAGCGGGGATTTGGGTTGGGAGGGGAGCCCCCTCACCCGGAATTTTTGGGGCCCCTTTTTAGACCCCCCAAACCTCCCCCAAACAATTTTCGATTTTTATGTCAAAAATCGCATTTTCAGCCATTGCTAATGCCAAAATGGCGCGACAACCCCCCCCCCCCCCCCCAGGGGGGGGGGGGGCAGGGGTCCCCAAAAATTTTGGGGGGTTTGTAAAAATGGCTGGGGGCTGGGGGGGAGCGTTACATCCCCCCCAAACCCCACCCGCCCCAATTACACCCATGGCTACCAAACCAAGCGATTTTTGACCATAGTTTCCTTGGAACTTTGGGTCTGGGGGGGGGTAAATCTTGGCCGACCTCCGAAATGTGATGGGGGGTACCCCCCCCAACCCCCCCCCCCAGAATTCGGACCTCAGAAATTTCGAAAAATGGCCAAAAAATGCAAAATTTTCTGTAATTTAGCCCTTTTTTCATCAAAATAAGGCTTGTTCTTAACGTTTTAGGTGTTTTTGCACCGTTAAAGCGATTTTAGGTCAAAATTTTAGAAAAATTTTTCAAAAATGACCATTTTTCGACCAAATTTAGCTAACTTTTTGGGTCCAAAAATCGTTGGGGGGGGTTCGGGGGGGTAGCCAAAAGTTGGGGGAGGGTAAGTCAAAAAATCTGGGGGGGGTAAATCTGGTCAAAAATTTAGGGGGAATACCCCCCCCCAACCCCCCCCCCAAAGGAAACTATGTTTTTGACCCAAAAAGTTAGCTAAATTTGGCTGAAAATTTTTTAATTTTTGAAAACAATTTACTGTCACTTTTTAAAACATTTCTCTCAAATTTTAGCTTTGAAATGGTGTAAAAACGTCTAAAACGTTAAAAACAAGCCTTATTTTGAAGAAAAAGGGTTAAAATTAAAAACATTTTGCATTCTTTTGGCCATTTTTGGAAATTTTTGAGGTTCAAATTATTGGGGGGCACCCCCATCACCAAAGTTCCAAGATTTACCCCTCCCCCGAGACCCAAGGTAACAGGGAACTATGGGGTTCCCCCCAGGTTACACCTATGTCAATTGCCAGTCGCACCTATGACCGACCCCCGCCCCGACCAACATTCTCTGAGTTAGCTAATAATTTTGACAAATATGATTCTGTTACTCTCGTGTAAACAGCAAGCCAGATCAAAATCCTAAATTCTAAATCCTACTTTAGACTGAGCAAGAAATGTGGAGTTTAGCTAATAGTCTACTTTCAATAATGAATCAAAGTTAAATCTAGATTACATTGGTCAAAATCCAACTTTGATTAATCAGCAATGGACAATTCTAAATCCTAAATTATTTTCGCTTTCAACAACAAATGTAGCTGAAATTAACACGATTTTCTACTTCCAACGTGAAACTAATGACAGTTTGCATTTGGCAGAATGAATTTGGCCATTGGGACCAGTTGGACCATTTGGACCAGTTGTCACCTACATCCGGTTAGCTTACTAACCCGTTGTGGGGTACTTAAGGTTAGCTTTCTGCACTGAGAATTTTGACGTATGCACAAGGACACTCTAGCATTTCGAAACGCTGGAGTGATCTAACTTTCTGCACATCTTGTTTCAGTCACTGGATTATACTGTGCAAAGTTTCAGACGACTCTGCCTACTTTGAAGCAATTGACTCATATCTTTGAAAAGCAACCAAATCGATAACGTAGTCTAGCACTGCGAACGCAGCAGTCAACGAAATCTTGTAAGTATCACACAAGTTGAGACAGATATTTGGAGTATTAATCGGAGAAAATTTGGGCTCCTTTGATTAACCATAGCACATAAGTCTTAGTTACCGTCACCCATATGGACCTACCGCGCATAATTTTTGCACTTTGATAGTATCGTACAGTATGCTTAGGATTATTTTTTCACGATGTCAAAGCACTACATGTCACGACTATTGCTGCCAAACTTGGGCACAGCAACCTGCGCACATAGCGGTCAGAGCACAGCGACGTTTTTATGCATGCCATGCCCAGTTTCGGAGAGACAACACCAACCTGCAAAAGCTACATACGCTACACTACGTGCGATTCTTCAAACTCTAAACTATTTTGCACCAAACCTAATACTATTATGTGTCAAAAGACTAGTGAATGTATCATCTGCATGGAGAAACCCCCTGATTGTATCCTTGGAGGCCGCGTCCTGAAGTATTGCGGATCCACACAACCGGTTCCGTTTATAAAAATCCTTCGGGTTCCATTCCGGTTCCGGTTCCGGTTCCAACCGGTTCTAATGGAGCCGGCCCCACCTCTATACTACTGTTGTTGCCTGGTCGGTTTTGTGACTCGACTTAGAATGCAAAGCGACCGGCTGACCCGGCCGAACACAGTGTCCTGGCCATGGATAACAGATAATATCAAGTATTAGACCTGGTTCAGTAAGACCTGTCACCGGGCGGCGCCATGCAACCCTTCATGTACCTCAGTACCTGGGTCGGTCGGTTAAACACAACCGCAGGACGCTAATGTGACGATATTGTTAGTAGCATTAACCCTCACCAGTTGTTCTCTATCCACTGTAATTCTTGCAATGTCTTGCTGCCAGATAAAGGTACCTGAATATTAAGTAGATATATAGGCGTTTGCATTCCTACCGAGCTCCTCATTGTTAGCGACTTTGCACTCCTTCTTTGTTAGGAACCCCATTTGTATTGAAACCCAGGAAGGCTTTTGAACAATCAAATTGGCTTTTATTCTGACATTATCTGCTACCAAGAGTACATAATAACCATGTTGGTTCTAAAGTCTGCCAGTTTTCGTCCTCACAATAGTGTTTTTCGTCAGCAAGATCCATAATTCCTAAACCATATGAAAGAAATTTATCGCAAGCATCAACAAATTTCGAATGTCATGTACCTAACTTGGTACTAAACGGAACCTCCGAAGTGGTCTGTTGCTTCTGCCAGTTCTCTTCTTCCAAAGTTCAAAACGAGTCTATCCACGGAATCCGCAGCTTCTTACTTAGAAACTTAGACTAGGAGAGCGCAGTTGTGATCTTCTTATGAAGAATGTACGCCGCAGTGCAGTCTGTTTGTGAAGGTAAATAAAATGCTCCAATTCCTTAGTTGACAATCATAGATTCTTACTTTGCCTCTCAAGGGCTGTCCTCTCAAAGCTAGAATCTTCGTGTTCATATGCTCCAATCATCGTAATTGGTATGTTCATTCAATGTCTTAATGCCTTTTATATTAATATGCCATTTCTTTAATAAAAATTAATCCCTTACCAATCCTTTGCCAAAATAAATTCCATTAATTCCTCAGTTCTCTTGACTGATTATAGAAGCTATGTATCACTTAATGAGAGTAGCCGTTAAATGAAGTTAGTTGCAACCTTGACATTCTGGCGATTAAAACAGTCCAGCCTTGGTCACCCAGTCGCTCTAGAGGATATTTGAGAAGGAGTATGATGATATCAGTGGAAAGATCAAGTTTTCCTATTAGTCCAATCAAGAATATAAGCCTCTTGGGGCCAATGTTATGAATGCCAAAACCCGGATTATATTGATAAAACACGTTAAATGCATCTGTTAAAGATATTAGAGATACCGTGAGATAGCGATTTAACACGTGTTTGGGCGTTGATAACATCGGCCCCAGAAAGCGATCAAGGTTGGATCCATCAATCAAAGCGCTTTCGATGCCACTGATGGTTGCTTCTACACAACAAAGTTGATTTGCATCGGCCGTGCAACACAATCTTCACTTACCTCAAATCCCATTTTTTATATATTGCTAAGCTTTTCCTTACTGTTGAAGCCACCATGATTCTTTTAACTTAGATATCCGATTCCAATAGTTATTGATCAAACTGTTAGCCAGTTAGGCGGATAGATAGTTTGGCGAATAGCCAATTGGATGGATGATTTAGCCATTTAGGTGGATAGTGTATATTTACAAGATTTTTCACCCGTTTTTTATAATCTTTTCATGTTTTCTTTTTCAAATCCTTTGTTTTTATCCATTTATCATTTTTGGAACAAGGTAATGATCATTACATACTACGGTACAGCACAATTCAATTTATGTATTAAAAGTTACAAAAGGTTTCTTCCGTTGGTGGGTTCGATGACGGGAACATTCAAAGAACTCATTCAGTTGTGTGTTGTGCAACAAGGAACACTCTCCACACATGGCATATTGGGAAACGCTGGGTAGTCCAGATGAGAGCCGGCGTCATTGAACGCAACATTTAAGTTCTGCTAACGAAACTGATTGCATCAGCAATTTGTGGTGGTCAATCCTTTTGGTGATCACAACCTTTGCTTCTTTCTGTTGGATGACCTCACAAATCCTGACGTGTGTATCCTTAGCGAACCAAGTCTTTGATCCAGTGCTGGAACTGTTTGATCCAGAAAGAGCAAGTAAAACTATGCATGAGTCACGAACATTTAGCTTTGAGTCACGCATGGTTCGACTAAAAAATTGAGTTTTTTATTGGTTCGCTAAAAGTCGCAAGTTTTGAGTTATTGGCTCATTTTGTGTCAGCTGACAGTCCTTCCAGTGTACTCCATGAGTCACTCTTTAGAATTTAACGAAACTTCAGAGAAAAGCGGAATTTTAAAATAGAATCACCAATAAAAAATACCAAATCTAATTGGTTTAAAGCGTGAAATGGTCCGCTCACCTAACATGAGCAGTGCTGACAATAAAATAGTGGTTATCCCAAGATCACGCTAAACTTTATTTTTCAATTTACCACGTTTTAATTTGCAGTATCAGAGTCACCGCCGAATATACTATCCTGGCCGCAGCTTCAAATTCCATCGAATATTTGAAAAAATTTGAATTTTTGTACACGTAGAGATTGCTAAGTCGTGACTGCGTCCGCTCACCGAAAGTAGGATGACTTTACTCCAAAAAGTAGGTTAGCTCCGGTTGTCCTAATTTTTTAAATTGGGTAAAAAGCTGTGTTTTGCCGAAAAAACGACTGTTGTGGGTTTTTGAATGGCCGTTATTTATAAATTTTCTTAGAAACATTAATCTAATTCCTAAATTACAGGAAACATATTGTCTCTATTTTATTAAGTTTGATGAATTTAATTGACAATGTTTTGATAAATTATTATCCTGTGAAAGCGCCGCAACAATTCAAAACCCCACAACAGTCGTCTTCTCTGCAAAAAATAACTTTTAACCCAATTTAAAAAAATTAGGACAACCGGAGATAACCATCGTTTTGGAGTAAAGTCGCCCTACTTTCGGTGAGCGGACGCAGTCACGACTTAGCAATCTCTACATGTACAAAAATTCAAATTTTTTCAAATATTCGATGGAATTTAAAACTGCGGACAGGATAGTATATTCGGCGGTGACTCTGATACTGCAAATTAAAACGTGGTAAATTGAAAAATAAAGTTTAGCGTGATCTTGGGATAACCACTATTTTATTGTCAGCACTGCTCATGTTAGGTGAGCGGACCATTTCACGCTTTAAACCAATTAGATTTGGTATTTTTTATTGGTGATTCTATTTTAAAATTCCGCTTTTCTCTGAAGTTTCGTTAAATTCTAAAGAGTGACTCATGGAGTACACTGGAAGGACTGTCAGCTGACACAAAATGAGCCAATAACTCAAAACTTGCGACTTTTAGCGAACCAATAAAAAACTCAATTTTTTAGTCGAACCATGCGTGACTCAAAGCTAAATGTTCGTGACTCATGCATAGTTTTACTTGCTCTTTCTGGATCAAACAGTTCCAGCACTGGATCAAAGACTTGGTTCGCTAAGGAGACACACGTCAAATCCTGACCAGTACTTCTGATTTCATCAGCTGAGATGTGTCCGTCCAGTTCAACCCGTTTATTGCTCTTCCCCGGCAAAGTGACGCCTTTTGCATTACAGCTAATAAATTAAATGCCTCCGGAGCTCGGGTCCTAAAGTTTTCTTCATAAGTAGCACCATCAGAGAGCAGTGTCAGGACCGTTACTCCATCACTGCCTCCCTATCTTTCTAATTATATCAGAAACAATCGTTAACGCTAGCCATTGCCGCTGAGCTCAAAAAACAGAAACGCAAAATGACGCTGTATAACAATTCAAATGTTACATATGCACAACTACACTTATTTTGCACCTGCTGCTTTGTACTTGCCTATTTATTTGTACCTGCCTCTTGGCATTTACCTCTTTCGAACCCGCCCCAGTAAATATTTAGATTTCAACTGCACTTAAATGAGGCAGTAGGTCTTACGTGCTGACGGAATTATCACTAGTTTCCATTGCCTCTACCTCATTCACCTTTAAATTAGTGTTCCATTATTTCTACTTGGCCACTTCCATTTTGGTCTGGTCAGTATGCACCTTATCCAATTCGATTTCAAATTTAGTCAATCCTATTCCTGCTAAAATGATCAGGAACTACCAGCAACTCCTTGACTTTAGGAGCACATAAGGCTAAATAAGTAAAACTGATGTCAGTGATTGCCAGCTGGCCAAGAACTTGTGCATAGTAGTTGTGTTCATACGTAGAGTGTACAGGGCATTCTCTCGTTTCAAGAAAAGTCTTGTCGGTTTGTGTAATTGAACGAGAGGTAGTCTCTTCCCAACCAACTACGAATTCACCGCTGGGTATATTTACCTATTTTCTTTCATTCAAAGAATATCAGACTGGTCTTGGCATTTATTGCTAACTTTTGTTACCACAACTTTATAGCAGCTGAACAGATTTGTCATATAAAAACTACAAAACTTTAAGCATGAGTAGTTTTTCCACAAAACCCAGGCGTATTTCCCCAAAACCTAACTGTGCCTTCAACGCGCATTAAATATTGCATATATGCCCCTATGCTAGACTCAGCTTACAGAACTGCATTTAAGAAAAATTGTTTCCACAAAGCCATTTCAAGAAGTAAGTTCCACATATGACGTGGTAAGTGGCACATTTTAAAGGCTGGCGGCACAATTATTTCAGACGGTAGGCGGCTCATTTGAGGAAGTATTTGAGGAAATCTGGTATACTTCAAGAATTAGCAAATGCTACGTAATTACTTCAAGATATTACCAAATATTGAGCAATAAATGGTAACATTGCACAATACTGTAACTTAGAAAATAATCGATCATAACTAGAGTTTTGATTAGATTAGCTTTTTCTAAACTACATCATGTTGGGTAAGAGTATCATTCGAAAACAAATAGCATGTAGACTACAAATATCTAACAAATTTTAGAAAAGTTATAAAAATTTATTTTAAAACCTGCATGTTTTAAATTAAATCTATATTTGTTGCCATTTCAACGAAAATGACCTGGGGATTGTGGATATTTCAAAATTGTTCAAACCCCTTTAAAACACTGAAGTATTAGTTTTGACTTTTTGAATAATTGCTTCAGTCAGATATGGGTTGAGGAGGCGTGGGCGGAGCATTTGAGGTGGCAGATGGGAGTTGGCAGATAAGATGAGGTAGCTGGCACATTTGAAGAAGTGTTGGCACATCTGAGGAGGCGGCTGACACACTTGAGGAAGTGCGTGGCACATTTGATGAAGTGGGTGGCATATTTGAGGAGCGGGGTGGCGTGATCAATTGAGTTTTCTCTGAGCACAACGTTATCTCGTTAGAATAGTTAGTACATGATTAAATTAGAGAAGTCATATTCCGGCTGAACAATTGGCTGCAATATACTTCGCTAGTATAGGTAGTTGTTCCCGTACCCACGAATATTTATTAATTATTTAAAGTAATGGTTTCAAATACTTTGCCACCAATTGCCCCAAAGGGTTGTCGAGGTCGTCAAAAGGTATAGTTGAGGATTTAATTCCAAATAAATTACATGGAAACAACTCCGGTATTGTTCTGCTTTTCTTCGCGAAATCATTTTGTATTAAGGCAATCAGGTCTGGGAAAAGTTACTCATGGGTTTTCAGAAATAAACTAAGGTGTTGGTGATAGTTTTCGTGTTCAGGAATTTACACATCAAATAATTTTAGAATGCTGCTGATGAATTTTACATGAGCTGGTGTTTTCACTTTTTGCGGTTACGGAAATGAATAGTTTCATAATTTGGCTATTAATCTCTGATTCAATCTTAACAGGTGAGATTAAAATAATATTGCATTGTTCTGACCACTTAGGCCTGTGTTCTGTGTTATGGCAACGTCAAGCCATTAGCCATTACCCGGTGGCAAGTCATAGGCAAGGCAAGTTGTATTTGCACTGAAGCAAGATCAACCAATCTGGTAGAGTTTGCGATTACTCTTTATTCAGAACAGACGCCACCTTACATCCTAAGCTTCGTCCAACAATCCATGCTATACAGCAGCAGTCTTGCAATGACTTATAAAAAGCCGCCAGCTCAATTATGGCTGTACAGTTGTTAAGATTTTAGAAGTTTGTGTTCTATAATAGAAACGTATCAACAGCAAATTACAATTATAGCAAATACATTTATCAGCACTGCAAAAACGAAATGCAGCAAGTCGATAGCATTTTAAGAACGAAAATAAATTAAACAAATTAATTCATTAGCCATGAGTTTTAGCGTATATGTGTCAAGCCTGGAGACATTCTGAATTCAGTAGTGTATGCCAAAGGTAGTCAGTTTTAATACCGAAACACCATAATTTTTGTCATAATAATATAATCATCGATATGTTTAATTTCACAGTTAACCTCGTTATTCATGTACGATTTAGGCATCTGCAATACCATTAGCCACGGCGGACTCCTGTACGTCCTTGGTGGTACTGGAGATCACTGTTTTGACGCCTGCGAAAGAGAAAGCTTGACCTGTTCAGACGAACCCATACAGGAAGATTTTATTGTTGTGGGTGCTATAATGCAGAAACTTATACTTAAAATGGGAACTTGTTGCAATACAGGAACTCCAGACGACGCACGGTTCGGAGGACCAGCTGTTGGAATTGATAGAGATTGGATTTATTGTTCTGGTTACGGTGTGGCGGGTTTAGCAATTAATTCTTGCACAAAGCCCACAGAATATTCAAAAAACCAAGGATTGTGCGTTTGTGAAAGTAAGCCCAACAACACGTGTCGGTCTCTGAGTTTGAAAATGATGCAAAATGATGGAACAAGTGAAACATCAGTAAATAGAGAGCAACTGTAAAACACATGTCGTGGCTCGTTTCCGCCTTGTTTTGAGCAGCAACCGATTAAAAGCACAAACAAGAGTTATCTAACAGAATAAGGTTGACTCAAACGATTTTGCAATCTCTTTGAGTTTCTTGGTTATCCGCTTGGAACATTTGTTGAGCAACATTTTCCTTTTAGCCTACCTTATCTATTTTATCAAACCGAAACCCGTCAAAATTAACTTTCAAAACCGGCAAGTTAACTACTGCAGCCTTGCAAAGAAATGCTGAATTTAAATAAGTAAGTTTAAGTTTAGGTAATTGGACTAGCGAAATCAGTCGTGCACACAGTCAGCGAGCTGTACAATCTACGTTTGCAATTTAGTTTGTCTGTTTGTATTTAGTTTTACCGTTTGACACTATCAAAGTTTGATCAAAGTTTTCTTTGTCAAACTTTGACGAACCTGGACTTTGATGGAAATTTGATGGTGTGAAACGTCGTCAACGTGAGCTTCAAACTTCGATGAAACCATCAAAGCTTGTTTGTTTGAAGAGCGACTCCATTAAAGATAACTTTCTTATAGTTAACATAATTTAAGTTGCATGATAAGTGATTCTTCATCTCAAACCCCTGAGAGACGCACAGTTCTTGTTCTAAATTCATTTTAATTTTTCTGTAGTTTCAAATAAGATTTAAACTTTTATCAGAAAGATATATACTTGGTGATGATTCCTTTTCGAAACATGCTGTTGGTTGAGGGCTCAAATCAGGATGAAATTAAATGAAACTTTCCAAATAAGTTCTTTTTGCATTCTAACACTCACCGCAATTCCGCTTCAAAAAAATTCGACATCTCCGTTCTGGACGGTTTTTGCCAATTTTTGGCATTTGCCAATTAGACAGTAGCTACATAGCTATGCTTATAGTCATTCGAACGATCTTGTTGAGTTCTACATTTTTGCTTTTTGAAGGAACTTTCTAGCTTTTCTCTACTGTGAGATATAGCCGATTTTCTTATATTAGCGTTGAAAACTTGTCAGTTTGCAGAAATCAAATAATCCACCATTTCTTGAGCTACGCAAAATTAAGCCGTAAAACTAAACTAATGGCGACAAATGGAAGGTCTCTCCAAGTATTATAATCTTCTAACTGCTATCTCGTACGCTATCTTAAAAATGCAGTTTTTGCAAAAACATGACCAAATTTTTCCAGCGGTTGTCAAGCATTTACTATGCAGGCTAGAGGGTTGCCACTTACTATAAGTATTTTACACAAAAATGCCAGGTGTGGAATATTTCCTTGCTTTTACTCTAAAATATTCAAAAGTGAGTGCCAACTTCTTGAAAACTTAAACTAAATTACTCTTTTGTGTACGGTCCAAGACCGGATTTAGCTAATGTCGCAATTCTCTAAAATTCGAGCCCGCAACACTTCACTTCCAGTGGGGGTTTCTCTACTAGTCGTTTGTGCGCACCATTTCTCTCTGTGTCACCTTTGTGTATTCATCTGGGCGCCATTTTTGAGGTCATCTGTGGGGTTATTCCCTATCCTCTTATACGAGGCTTGTATACCCTTTTTGTGTTCTGTCAATTTTTGTACCAAATTTACTGGTGCTTGCCTATTTCATATGTTATACCCCTTTTTGGGAAAATCATTGGAATTTCACACGAATATTGTTTCGTACTTTGAATTTTGGTCAAACATTGCGCTCTGTTAGAACCACTAAACTCGTGACCTCTTAATAATTATGGCTGTTGTTGTCTATTTCTAGTTGGTTAGCGGATAAGCGGTGGAGTATTCGGACAAATACAGACACTCGAACACGAACTCTGCAAATCTTTATTTGAATCCAAATTATCTTTATTGAGTTTCTACAACTCTACACAGGGACCTTTTTTAGTTGCCCCGATTGTTGCTTTCTTGCTAAAGTGGTCGTTCGTCAAAGTTGTGGAAAGTTGGCGAAATCCAGGCTGCA
Organism: Trissonchulus latispiculum; assembly: GCA_030248195.1. NCBI lineage: Eukaryota > Metazoa > Nematoda > Enoplea > Enoplida > Ironidae > Trissonchulus > Trissonchulus latispiculum. The sequence continues at coordinate 18,863 of JASAND010029585.1, read as the reverse complement.
AATTGCAAAACGAATTAAATAAATAAGTTAATAAATAACGTTTCATAATAATTCGAAAAGGGTCCACAGCTACTGGATAGTGGGATCGAATGAAGTGGCCGATGCCTCATGCTAAAACTTACTTTAGTCTGCCAAAAATATGGAAAATTAACTTCGAAAATGCAGTAAAATAATTTCCGAGAACCAAAGTTAGTGTCGTAAGAAAGAGAAGTAATAAGCTCCATTTCGATTTAAAAATGACTTCTTAACTCCAAGGAATGAATGAGTAATAAGGGTTCAAAGTTGATGTCTCCAAAAGGAATCACTACCTTAAAATAACTAATAAAGTTTTGTTTTGAACAATGCAGAGCAAAACAATGCAAATCTGCAGCAACTAATCGTCAAACTTTTGCGCCAAATATTTGAAGGTGTGAACGCAAGACGTTGGTTTAGACTTTGATTCAAAGTTTTTTGACAAAGAAAACTTTGACCAAACTTCGATCGTGTGAAACGGCCTTTAGTCAAATTTCGATACTGGAAACAGGTAAGCAATCATTTGTTTTTCATCATCATTTTTCTAGGCTGTTTTTCATGGGAAAATTCCAGCTATCTAACATTACCTTTTTGAGGAGAAACTAACCAAGACAAATTTTAGTTAAAGATGCAACATCAGTAGGAATAAAAATAGCCTGTGATACCAGATTGAACTTACTTAGTAGACGATCTGAAATAAAGATCCTATATGTCTTTGTCTAGAACTCTTGCTATTTTGATATCTCTAATTAACGAAGAAAGGAACCACATTTGCATTTACGAACAAGTGGCATAAGAACAAATTAAATACGAACAAATTATAAGGAGTGGTAAGATAGTAACAAATTACACTTACAGTTAAGCACTCTAAAGCTGAGAAATTACAGAAGTGATAATGACAGGTAGTGCTATATTCATCAGTTTTAGACTCTACAATTCCTTCCGAACCAGTCGAAAACTTGCTCGATGTCAGCATAATCGATAACAAATGTCCCTTTCGAAGCACAGGTACTTTGTTAACTAGTGGTAGCACCAAAAATGGGTGTGCAGATATTGACCGTTTATTAGGCTTTAAACCCAATAATGTATATATTTTTAGAATCGTCAGGAACTCGAGATATTGAAAATCCTAAAAACTTAGGACTTCTGATTTTCATCCACGAAAAAACCAAAAATTTAAGTTTGTCCATTTTTTATCACAAAATATATTTTATCAAAATTTTGTTTATAGGTACGATCTAGTAGAACTGGTACATTTGCATATTTTTCTCCAGCAAGTTCTTCTCCAAATTTTCCAACTTAAAAATTTATACGAATTGCATTAATGAGGATATCATTCGAAAGCTTTTAAAGTGAATAACCTTTTCAATATAACCACTCCTGAAAATGCACTCAATTCCCATAATGCGCAAAGCAGTATTTTCCGGATTTAAAAATCCTTTTCCAATACCCGCAATAAAGGTACCATTTGAAAGCTGTGGATGAGCTGAACAACTTTTCTTGTAGAACTAAGTAGCGGAAATGCACGCACTTGTCGGTATTCACAAAACACTCCCTAGATAGAACTAAGTAGCGGATATGCACGCACTTGTCGGTATTCACAAAACACTCCCTAGATAGAATTAATTCCAGAAATCGGGTTTTGGTTCAAATATTGGTTCTATTAAAGCATTTATTCAGCTCAGCAATACCAATATTGTGGTGGTGTCGGAGGAATTTCTTAAAATATGCTTTGGCGAATTCCAGGAGATAAGGTAGTGCAACTTAAGAGTTGGTTTTGTTACAAAAACTTGTTCAGCCCGATATGAGCCTTCAAATGTTGTTATCCAATTCAAATATAAAAAATTCTTGCATGTCGTTTCCTTGAGCTTTTAAGTCTACGTATAAGTTTAACATTTAGGTTGTCCGCCTGGATGGACACCGCTAAGCAGCATGTGTCTTAAGGGACTTGATTCAAAAGTGAAATTTAAAGAAGCTGCAGCATACTGCGCTGTCATGCATGCGCACCTCCCTGTGTTCCTTAACCAGGCGGAGTATGAAGAATTTTACCGTCACATACAAAGGTAGGTTTGCTACCATTATCTGCTCAGGCTAAGCTTAAAACATTGGCTCTTTAGCTGTACTTGTTGTGTGAAGTCGAAAATTATTAGATACTGCAAAATTGCAAAATACTGCAAACTGCAGACTGCAAAAAAATTAAGTTTTGCTAACATAGCAATTAATCGCTTTATTCTGTGCAAATGATATTCCCATGCAAATGGCTTTTCCTTGAAAGTTACCAGGTACAAATTATATCAAATGCACACAAATCTAAATTATTTTGTCATGCTAAAACCAAGCAAACATTCACAGCTTTAATACATCAATCACTGCCAATAAAAATTTTCCTAACGCAATTATGATCATCCCTGTCTGTAAAGGAGACTAAAACTGTTACCTTAAACCTTAAATCTTAAAAAATGTATCCTGGAAATGGTATGACTCAAAAACGTGAGCACTTTGAAGACACAAGGCAAACCGTCAGTGTCTGTCACATCCGCTGCAATATAGATACGCAAGAGAACATAGTTGGCAGACTTTCCCTGACAAATTCTACCACTTGAAGGAAACGGATTTGCACCTAGACCAACCTCACGTGCAGAACCGTTGATAAATTCGCTTTTATTGTAAAACGCAATTTTTTATGGATTAAAAATTATGTAACAACCACTTGTGGACCCGAAAAGAATTTGGTTTAGATAAAAACAAATTGTACTAACTTTTGCAGTGCGACCTGGGTCAACGGTCTGTCAAGAGATAATGGAGAAACATTTGTTACGATTCCTGGATATACGAAAAAACTTTCGTAAGTGAACGTCGGTATGGATAAAGCGTTTTATCAGCCGGTTGAGAAATGAAACATTTAGCAGTATTTTACCTCATATTTATCCATTTTATCTTTCATTTGAATTGTTTCGAATTAATTTATTCCAAGGGCTGGTACTAAATAGAATAGATAGAGTAGATAGAATAGAATAGACAGAACTAGGTACTAGATAGAGTCAGTCCAGGACCTGTTAAATAATTTATAAAACCAAGGGTCTGGAAACTCCAGACTTTCCACTAATGCACCTATCAAAAGATATTTCATGTAAATTTCATGGAAATATTTTGAGGCAAAACCTAGCTTCAACGAATCTGCGGAGTCTTGCTAGGTTTGTGTCTTCAATATCTTTTGATTGGCACATATCACTGCTCTGGTTTGTTGCTGCACTTCTAGAATACGAAAACTGCTATATTTAGAGCAGTGCTTTATTTGTCTATATTTAGATATGAGACAAACCTGTTCTTCGACAGCTACCCTCCAGCAAAATTAAATTCAGACAGCACATGCTTATCAACATCGTCAGCAAATTCAATGAAACTTGACAGCTGTGCATCAGATAACCGAGTTATTTGCCAAATCAGATACGATTTGTTTCAAACAACTTCTTCTTCTTCTTCTTCTTCTTCTTCTACTACTACTACTACTACCACTACTACTACTACTACTACTACCACTACTACTACTACTACTACTAGTACCACCCAGCCAAATTCGCTAGCAGGAACGACGGCTTCTCCCTCAACCTATTCAAAGGATATATCCACTATTCCTGAAGCAAAAATCGCTGTTCTTAAAGAATCGACTACAACAGACGTTTTCTTTGATCTAACCTCACTGAAGACAACATACAGGACTGATTCCAGTCGCACTTCCAGTTCAGCTTTTGCTGTTTTTGTTTCGTCGAATTTAGCGCCCAATGCTACGTTCAACAGCTACTCGTCTTATGCTTCAACAGTTCCAACGCCGAAACCAACTTCACCTGATGCTTCTTACCATGAATCAAAAGTGGACAGCCTTCAGATTATGCACACTTCCCCTTCTGCAGCACTCTCCTCCAGTTTCCGCTATACTTCGAACTTTCCACAACCACCTCCACCACCGCCACCACCACCTCTTGCCATATTCCAATCATTCGAGAATGGAAGCCGCGAAAACCTGATATGCACTGAGAAAGTAAGCAACGATTTCTGCATAGATATAGTGCTGATAAGTTGTATTAGTTGGATTAATTTTTATGACTAAAATCCTTCCGCCGATCGCTCAATCAAATTCTGCATACTCATGGTCATCTACTCTTGTGATTCAATTCCTCTACCCCACTTCACGAGGTGCTACTGACAAAGTATGGGCGCTTTATTTGTAAGAAATCTTTATTCAGATTTTCGCAACAGCATGCAGCACACTGATTCGGCATAGACTGAAAAGAATGATAGTTTGGTTGTGTCAGAAATATGCTTTTGTTTTCTTCAAATATATACAATATTTCGGTGCGTAGCTGACACTTTACGTATTCGGCAGTTTTCAGTATCAATAATTGCTTAGCTTGCCAATTATTTTAGGTGGGCTACATTGGAAATTCTTTAAGAGACCCCATCTTTGCATCAGGTTATGTCGGCGGGTTTATTCATTCAGATTTTGATGGCAGCCAACTGCCACCGCCCACCACAAACTTGTGGAACAATGATCTAGTTAAAGCATCATTGACATTTTGGAAGGCTGAACGAAGTGGATCTGTTTTAAAATCGTATGTTGTCGACGGAACTCCATCCAGGAATCTCCCTCGATTGGACAAATCATGTCATGATCTTGTGCTTCAGGTGCATTATATTGCATTGCTGTTGAAGTTTTCCAACTTTTAAGCAAATGTAAAAATTTTTGAAATAAAAGCATACTGTTGCACACTAAGTTTTCGGATAATTTTTTGCAATAAGTTTCTGAAGTATAAGGAAAATGTTATGAAATCTAAAAATATACATGGTGTGGATTTCTGGCTTGATGGCCATAGCTGTGGCTCCCAAATAAAAGCTAAGCCTTAATGACTTTATTGGGTTCCTGCTGCGCAGTTTCCAACTTGCAAACTGACAATAAACTCGATTAAAAGACAACATTAATACCCAGCTTTTGATCCACATGAATGGAGACCCAGCAGTAGATTTTCAAAAAGTAAATTGTAGTTTTCAAAAAGTTTTTGTATCTGACTGGAATTACGCACTTTATCGTAAAGCGAAAAACTTAAAGTTGAGTTGCAATAAACGTAAAATGAAACAAACAAAATATAGTTTTTCACTTAAGATGGTGATTCCTTTTGGAGACATCGGCATCGAACCATGATTACTCATTCAATACTTGGAGCTAAACAGCCATCTTTATATTCCACCAGGTTTTCGCCTACTTTTCCCCAAATTTGGCAAGCGGCCACTCAAGCAGCAATCGGGGCAACTAAAAATAGGTCACTATTTTTGTGTAAAATACATTTGCTTAATGGCAAGCCTCTACCATGCATACTAAATGCTCTACAATCACTAAAACATTTGGTCGTGTTTATGCAATAACAACATTTTTATGATAGCAGTCCACAGTATAGCAGTTAGAAGATGACTGGCAGGACCTTGGCGTTTGTGAGACCTTCAAATTGGCGCCATGTAGTTTGCACGGATTGCATAGCTTGGGAAAAATAGATTATTTGATTTTTGCTAAAATTGATCTATAATAAGAAAATTCTTAATATCTCGCGATAACGAAATGCAGGAAAGTTTCGAAAGAGAAAAAGAGGAACATTCTTCAAAAAGCAAAAATGTATAGCGCACTAAGATCTTTGGAATGAATATAATCATATCTGTGCAGCCTATGCCTAGCTGTTAGATATCGGCAAAATCCGTCTTAAACGGAGACAAACCGCCCAAGACGTAGAAGTTTAGGCGGAGGGTATTATAATGCTAAAAGAACATATTTTGGAAAGTTTCGTCAACTTGCGTCATAATTTGGGCCGTCAATCAGCAATATAGGCACAAAAAGAATCACCACCTTAATCGGTTTGTTTTCAAAGTTTCATCTTATAGCTCTCCCCGTATTATTGCATTTGATTCATCCCAGCAGCATAAATAGCTGTCATAAAATAATTTTACATAACGAGAATGAAAACTCCATAAATATTCTTTTTTGGTCTAACGAAATAATAGCATTTTTGTTAATTAGGAATAAGTGTATTGAATTAGTATAAACATGATGTCCTCGGAAAAATTAGTCAAGGCCGAAATTTGGGGGATAGATAGAAGGTCATGTAATCGTTTCAGCAGTTTGCATGTACGCATATACATGCCTCTAGGAGCATGCACCCGCTGCAATGGTATTTTGGAGGCTAAAACGGCACTTGATGGTACTTATTTGTGGGAGAAATTTCGATTCACTCCCGTTAATGCGCGAGTCCAGTTAGCGCGCACTTATGTCAATACAAGATAAATCAAGCATGTTTATTAGAGTGCTGTTTGCGCGCAATTCCCGTTAACGCGCATTTCCCATTAACGCACAATTTGTCATATGGAATTCTAAAGATTTGCAGTTTCGGCAACGGTGAAGACTTTAACAGAAAATCCTTAAAACAACTATAAATACGGAAGCTGGATATAAAAATTGTAAAGTTCATTACTGTCAATTTATATATAAGTGAAATTACAAAACCAAGCTATTACTGTACAAACAAGCGTCGTGAATATAAACTTTATACAACCCCAAACTTCTATATAAACTGTGACGATATATGTACAGTGACGATTAATCGTTTAATGATCTGGATTTGAAATCACTACTGGTTTAATTTTTCAATGATTTTCGAGTGAAGTTTTTTAATGAAGTTTTCGTAGTTTGTTTTCAACAATTTTAATTATGTAGAAATTATAATTCAAAACCATTCAACAAGTATCAGACCAAAAATGTAAGGAAATGCATTTAATTTTTATAAAAATAGAGCTATGTCCGCGCTAACGGGTCTTTGTTAAAATATAAGGTCAATGCGCGCTAACAGGACTAAAAGTAAAGTCTTTCAGTTTTTGTGCGCGCTAACGGGACAACAGCAAAACTTCGGGGGGGGGGCGCTTTTCGCACGAGTTCCATCACTGAATAAATACGATTCTTTTATTTTGTATCTAATTTGTATTTTCTTTGTTGTCAAAGCTTCACAGTGTCGATAACTCAGTAAAACTACAAACAGATGAATCACTTTTCCATTAACGAACAATGGTACACAAACATCTGAAATACGAACAAATGAATAACGCACACATGAAATACATCTCTAATTTCTAAAGTCATTCTGCTCCTAAATCTTGAAATGCTACATTTCTCAATTCCAATATAGAGCTTAAAAGAATGAATAACTAGAGAATCCCTAGTACGTCTTGACTAGCTGTTGTTTATTCCAAACAAATTAATACTCATATTTGTTTTTTCTGTATCACAGATTTTGAAGTAAACGGATTACGATATAATAGATTCAAGAATTTGAACATTTTTCTTTTTTCTGCCTCTCTTCCGCTTAGGGCAAGCTAAGCTAGTACCAAGATAGGTGTTGAGATAAACAATTTCAAAACAAGCTTGTCTCTTATGCACCCTCTTATATGTATGTAAAGTTTAGATTTGTTCAAAAAACCAATTGCTTTCTTAGCGCACCACCATGAGCCATCCCGATCTACCTGTGGTCATCCCAAATGAACTTGTCACTGTCACACTTATAATGCTTTTAATCTGCTTTTTTACAATTTGTTACATCTATCAGGGACATGCTCCATTGCCCAACAGGGTTCTCGGAGTTAAACGAACGCTGATTCTCACGATGCGTGGACTCGGTTGTGCATGGATTATAGGAATTTTATCATTGACTGTCTTAGGATTAATACTGTCAAGGTTAGTTGTTCCACATTGGATGAGCAATGGTTATGTAATTTGTGATGGCTATGTGACTGATGTGACTGCGCATTCACGAAAAGTATGTGTTTGCCATTTTATAATAAAGCCGAGTCAACGCAGCTTTTCGAGTACTAATTATGCAATACGGATACTACCAAAGTTAGCTTAGCATAACCCGATGGATTTCTGATATGCAGGTGCGAGGCTCATTTCATTACAAATTATCTATTAACTAGTTTCATGACAATGGTGACTTATTATCGGAAAACAGCTCTTTAGTGCACGCGTCGTAACATTTTAAGTGTGCGCGGACTGTCAATTAGCGGGCGAAACCTAATAATAGGTCGATAGTGTTTTTGATCTGCGGTTGCGTCACGTAACTCCACGCTGCAAATGTTGACATATTTTGTACCTTATAGAAATAACTGTGCAAATAATGGTCTTTGCGATGACAAATAAGTAAAACTGAATGAAACCAGCACCCATTAATAAGGGCACGAGTAAATAATTGCAATAAAGGTAATCAAACCTAAAATTGGTTCTCTTGTTCATTTGAGTGAGTTGTATTTGTAGTTAAATTTGACTTGCGCATCCTGTTTAGAGATTTCACATTTACTCGCGTCTTGCACTGCAGTCAAGATTTCGTATTGCTGTTGGGTCACATTGGCATTATGTTTTTCGCGGAAAATAACTTTAGTTATGTAAGCTTATAAATGACGCTTTATTCTTATGCAATCGTGATTCACGTGATGTGATGCTGTATTCGTGACGATAACTCAGTCACGCTATTTGATGTTTTGATTGTATAATTTACAAAACTGCAAGAATGCAAGAGATAGAAATGTGTTAACTTAGCTGATCCATGCCTAGTTGCTGTGAATTGCTATAAAACCTCCTTAACCCAAACATGACTAATGCATCAACCAAAGCAGTAGGATTTCGTCGTGCGATGGAAGTAGTAGGGGCCCGATCACAAAGCTGTGCACGTGTGAACGTGTACCGTACTCTGTGCTACCCAGTCGTGACAAGGCCCACTCAGGTCTCCAAGTATGCACGGGTTCTAGAGTTTAGGCTTACTCATATGATCCCTTGGCCACAGACATCGGAATTTGGTTAGTTGAACGGGACGCCTAGCTGAATAGGATACCGCTTTAGTAAGATTAACGTCTTAGCTCGATCAATTTTGCATATGAAGCTCGAGATTTTAAGTCTGTTAATGTGGTTACACAGAAAGATTGAATTTTTCCAGCAAACGAAGGTAAGGCCATAACATTACTTTACTTGAAGAAACTTAACTTCAAAGAAACTTTACTCTGTTTTCACAAAACTTTGGCAAAAGTTTTTACTTTCTCTGATTTTGTCTACCGGTACAAACTATTGAAACGTTTTCAAGATAATGCCGTGCCCTGACCAAAATTACCCATTGCACAGACTGTTACTGCGATTTTTCGTCATTGCAAGCCAGCCGGCCGATGTGAGGTGTTGCTCTTGTGAGATGTCAGCTGTTGCTCTCTTTCCGAACCTGCTTGCATTCACACATCCCTCGTCAAAATATTATTGACAAGAATATTAATCACAACAACCGGTGTATGCTCGACCCCCACCTCACGCCCGAATTTCTCCGGTCTCTGGTGCTGTAGTTACGACTTTCATTCTTCCTTTTGTTATCTTGTACCATGTATCACACGCACTGTGACTTTGGTCGCCCAGGTTTCAAGGCATGCGGGGGTCCTGAAACCTGAGATATGATTGGACAAATACGTGACTTCTGTCCACATAACATACTCAAACTCAATTGGTATATATAAATGCAAAGACTAGTAACCAAGTTCTGACTAAGGCCATTTTCTGTTGCACCAACTAAAGGGTTAGTTGAAGTATAATTCTAGCCTTCGATAATATTGACTAACTTCTAGTTAACATTTTGAGAATTCACTACAATATAAATTATTTGATAGAACACATTCGAAAAACCCAGATTAGTTTGAAGCCAAACAAATTTGAGTTGTGGCTAAAATTTAACTGTTTGTGCAACGGTGAATCTGACTAAATAAGATTACTGACATTTTATTTTAAAAATTAACCACATTTGGTGTAGCCAGCTCTATATCTGTGCAGTGTAACTTAAATTAGTTATGCTCTCTCAAATAACGATAGATTGATTCATTATGTAGGAACCTTACAGCACACCTTTAGCGTTGTTCGCAAATTTCAGCCGCGATGTCGAACGATAGCTTAAGTTTGGCACAGTCGAACAAGCTATAAAACAGTGAATCCTTGAGTTCGCTGGAACGAATGTTTGTTTTGCTGCAAGTAAATTCTCCGTTTTACCATTATTTCAGACTGTTTGTTCATGCATCAGCTCAGCTCTTCATATTTGTACTGTAGTTGCTCTATGCTTGCAAATGCTGGACTGTCTTAATACCTTTTCGGCCTTGGCTGGAATTCTTTCTTGTGAAGACATAATGAACAAACTCCAATTGGCAGCTCTATCTATAGGTATATTTTGGGAGGTTACACTATTAATGAATGGGAGTCTAATCTAGTATTAATCTGTTTTGTTTATCCTTTTTCGCTAGGCTATTAACCTATTTGCAATTATATTTATTCATGAAAGGCTCGTTTCAGTTGTACCAGTATTACATATTCATATGCAAATCACTTATACAAGTTTAACTTTTTAGCTAAACCTGCTCCATTCTTCCTTTCGCTTTATGAGCTGTTTAACAAGCAAATGTATATATTCCTTGCGTAAATTGACCTCTCTTACATTCTTTATGCATACTAGAATTCTATCTTCTTTCGCTCTACTGTCGTTCTAACGTAGCTGTGAGGTGGCGATTGAAACTTTCTTTTACACAGCGCTATTAGGGTTATGCCAGCTCTAACACACTGACTCAGCTTGAATCTCGTAACAAATTTGCTAAATATTGAGTTCATAAGGTCATATCTGTCCGATAATGGTTGCTGTACTTTAGGCTTGGTGGGTATTTGCATTATTATTGATGCCATAGTATTTTCCAAGCTACCATCACCGTATTCGTAAGACACTTTAATATTATTCTAAGTTTCTAAGCATATTCAAGTGTCAAAGGGGACGTAGATCAGTGGTTGTTACCATGCGTGTGCTTCAGGGATGGGGTTTGTGTGCGCACTTTCTCGGGCTTGAAGCTCACCCATAGAGTTCGGAATTTTATACAAATTTCTTATAATTACCTGTCTAAGATTTCATGAAGTGCCAAACACTCAGTGCTGGTCGAGCACTTTTATTACATTATCGATTTGGTCAAGTCCTACTTTTCCAATGCTTCAGTTGAAGCTTTGGCCCTATTTCTTTAAAGATTAAACGGATTAGATTAAAATTAATCTGCATTAAAGAAATAGCACCTCGGATTAAACGGATTAAAATTTAATCCAGCGAGTTAAACGAGTTAAACGGATTAAATTTAATCCTATTTCTTTAATGCACCTAGGATTAAAATTTTAATCTAATCCTGTTTCTTTATTCACACTTCGGATTAAAAAATCAACGAGTTAATTTTAATCCGACCTGCTTAATCGCTGTTTCTTTAAAGATTAATTTTAATCCTCCGACTGCATTTTCAACTAACTTTTAATCCTCGTGCAGCTACGCGGATTAAACGGATTAAAAGTTCGCGGATTAAAATTTTTAATCGCTGTTTCTTTATTGGCGGATTAAATGGATTAAAATCAACACGTTTAATCCGCGGATTAAAAATGGTCGGATTAAATGAGTTAATTTTAATCCTTTTAATCCGTTTAATCCTGCATTAAAGAAATAGAAATTAAAATTTTAATCCGGCTGATTTTTAATCCGTTTAATCCGACCATTTTAATCTTTAAAGAAATAGACCCTTAGTGAAATTCAACAGTGTAAATCAGGTGCTTGCGCGCTACTTTACCGTGAACGGCTTTCCTGAATTTATGTGTCAAACTTAGAGGAATGGCAGCTGGTGTTAACACTTTGCTTTCCCATAGCCCATATATGGACCATGGCTCCTATGCTAAAACACAGTTTCTTGAATAAAGGGCGTCCTAAGCAATATTACCGGCTAGGGACGTCCCATTTGAGCAATTTTAATATTTATTAAATACTAGATTACCCTATGGTGTAGCAGCCTTTTTTAATTTCATACAATGTGTTAAGGTGGTGATTCCCTTTGGTCACAAAAGTTTGCACCATTATTACTCGTTCATTACTTGGAGTTAAGAAGCCATTTTTATATCAAAATGTAGCTTGACATTTTCTCTTTTTAATGCATACTATGAAACTAATGTTGCTGTTTTAAAATATTTTTAACACATTTTAGAAGAAGTATAATTTTCCAGATTTTTTGCAGACTTCAGTAAATTTTTTCGCGAAACATCGGTTATATCATTCGATACCTCCATCAAATAGCTGGGGACGATTTTTTATTTATTGTGAAATCGCTCTTCGTTATAGAGAAATAAGCTAAAATGTGTGCGTAACCTGTATTTTGCCTACTTTTTCCAAATTTGTCAAGCGATTACTTTAGCTAGAAAGCAGTAATCGGGGCAACTAAAAAACGTCCCTGGGTATATTTGTGCAGAACTCATTTGTTAAGTAGCAGCCCTCCAACTTGCATGGTGAATGCTCCACAATCTTTGGAAAAAAATTGGTCGTGTTTTTGCAAAAACTACATTTTTCATGATAGCAGCCTACGGGATAGCTGTTGGAAGACGATCATCTATCGGATAATTTGCCCCTGCGAGACCTTCAGATCGACGCCCTTAGTTTGAATTTCCGGCTTGAGTAGTTCAAGAAATGATGGATTATTTGATTTTTGCAAAAACGACAAGTTTTCGACGCCAAAACAAGAAAATCGGCTATATCGCAAGCTAGAGAAAAGATAGAAAGTTGCTTTAAAAAGCAAAAATGTGAAGCTCAACGAGGTCTTTCAAATGAATATAGTCATAACTGCATAGCTGCAGCCAAACTTTCAGAAATTGGGAGAAACCGCCCTGATCGGAAATCTCGAATTTTGGAATCGGGATTGCGCGGAGGGTGTTAGATAGCTAAAAGAATGTATTTCGGAAAGTTTTGCCAAATTTCATCCTGATTTGCGCCGCCAACCAACAATTTGTGCCCAAAAGGAATCACCACCTTAAGGTGTGGGCATTCCATCAAAGCTGCCCAACATTGCTTGAGCATGCAATGTATTAAATACTTGCAACAGTATTTGAAGTAACCATTGGCTGGCTTCCACCTAAGCCACAGGAATAAGTTACGATTTTCAGAACGGTGTCAGTTTACTAACAGCTGAATGAAAGTAGCTCAAATTTTGCACAAATTTATAAATAAACAATGCAAGGATAATTTTTAGTTTTAAATTTATGCAATCAAAAATATTCTAGAGATGTTCAAAGATTTTGCAAATCAATATCTCACGGAGTATACGTTTTAAACAAAAACAAAAATGCCCCTACATACCCTTCCAACAAACGAGTTCATACCCTTCAAAACTTGAGCAAGTTTGATTCTAACATTTATAAAAATCAGTAACAAATCGTATAAAAAACCAGTTGCGTCTATTGTGCACGTTATTATGACTTTAGTAAAAGCTACACATACTCGCTTTGATACACATGCAGCGTTTAAAGAATAATAGTCATAATAATAAATAAATAATAACACAAAACCAACTTTGAAACACTATGGAGCAATTTTCCTATGATTTCATTTTACTTTGCCGTACGCGATAGGAACGGTCAACGTCAATTGACAATATGTAACCACCCGTTTTGATAGACACCACGTACAGAAGCGATATGCACATCATTGCAAAGCTCTTTTTATGCTGGTTCATGTTGTATCCTGTTCCAATGTATTGTATGAAGCACAAATTAAACTTTAACCTGGCAAACTATCATGGTAGCTTTCTGAAATCTCCTTATCTCAGATGTCTAAATTTTGTCATACCAACGAAAGTAGATTCGCGTTGGCTTTTTTAAATTGAACAAGCTGCCTAAATTCTGGATTACTCTTTAATAAACATCTATAGTTTCTTAAGCTCTAAATTAAAATTCTGATTCCTTCAGTGCGGAAACATGGCAATGACATCATATAATGTTAGCGAGGATCGATTTAGTCATTGGTAAGGTTCCTCTGGCGCACTTGAATAAGTGACATCAGTTCGCATTTCCCATGCTTAACACATGCAACCTCAACTTTTAGGTCAAACTACTGAAAAATCGTAAGTCGTCCGACTTCATTTCAAAAGCTCGTTAAAATAAACCGCTTAATCAATAAACTATGTAGAAATCAGCCTCATCGGAAAATGTAGAAAAATTGACCATTCCATCCTTAATAGGTCTGAAAATTTCATCACAACGTAATGATTTGAAAAGCTATTTAAAGTAGTCTGACGACCGTCCAGCGCAAGTTGAGTATACAATTTTACGAGTACTAATTGTTGAACTAGTAGTTTTTATACAGTTAAATCTAGCAACTAATAAACTAATGGGTTTTCATACAATTGGTCCCTGAGTAGAATTTGTGATGCACGTCGTCTAAATATTTGCGAATAAACTGACTTGCCCTGAAGATTGTTAGGTTTCTCTTCGGTGTGTGATGCGACTTCTCTCTAACCTACGCGCGCTATATCAGACTAGGCTTCAGCATGAGCTTTACTTGAAAGTAACTTTGTATAGAAAGACAAATTTCAGCACAAAATATAAATTCGAATACAAGTCGGACAATGAACAGAAATTGGCTATGGCAATACAAAATTAGCTACTGTACAGAAACTATGAACTTGGGTTGGGGAATTCGGCACGACCTACCCGCTTTACGCCCACCCCCCGAACTACTCTTTGATCCAAACTACTTCTAATGAATAAACGTTATGCTAAGCCATAGCGTAGGAAGAATTTCACTTGTGACTGAGCGTTATGCAAAACAGCAACCATTTTTACGATAGGCTAGAGTATTTCTCCACACCTGGCTACATAGGAATTGATAATTGTTTTCTTATTGACATGTTACTAATGAAACTATGTCAGGTGTTGGACCAACTATGGATTTGGGATACATTGGACAACCACAATTCCTTGTATTGTTTTTGCAACCCTTGGATTTTTGCTTTGCGAAGAAACAGCAAAGCAATTGATTGTCTTCAAGATTGAACTACCGCTGCAACTTAAAGTGAAACGGACCTCAAGCTTGTAAGTCACCTCAGACTTACCCTTGTTCGTTTTATCTTTTAGCTTTTTAGCTGGAAGGGCAATCGTGGAATCCGATAGCACAAGAACTACGTATATGCGTTCCTATACAACTTGAACTCGTTAACTGTAAATAGGACACTTAAGAAAGTTATAAATATACCATTAATCTTTAACTGGGGATGCGTCGACGGTGTCTATAAATTTGACCTCTTTTTGAGCGTTTGAGGTATACCTCGCTTGAGGTTCACGTTTGCATTTTGTAGAAGTATACGGGTAGAAGAACTGCAGTGAGAGATACGGTTCAGTTTGGGTAATCCGCGCAATAGCGAACATACCATAGCTTTGTACACACACAACGGAGAGTATATGTATCGTATCATGTCATACTCGTATCCATTATGTACTCTTGATATTACCTAATTAGCAAAGCCAATACCGTATCTTGCAAAACCACCCTAATAATGACGTTTCCTTATTGTGTTTACTAACATTGTCCGTTTCATAAGAAGATCATATAGAAGTTCACAGTAAAGTACATTAAATATATACACTAATTTAGATTAGATGTTCATATCTTCTTCTCTCAAGGAAATGTTTTGACAACTGCTTGATATGCTGTCAACAATAAAAAGCCTATCAAAAAGCTTCTAACCTAAAATATCCGCATTTACTGTATAACATAGAATTTTGGTTGTTTTTGGATGAAACAGAGTGTAAGTTATAGAATAATTGTATAAAGTTGGTCATGTCAAATTTTGTTCATCATCATACACTTATAGCATGTACCACAACCTGAACGGGGATTGCATGATTAGTAGGAAAGTGAAACTTCTTACTACAGCGTAGTTACTTTTTGTTTTGAACTGAAACCTGAAGCGCCCCTTTCGGGTGCACTGGGCCAGAGAAAGTGCTACATTTCATGGTGCGTCTTGTTTGAACGAAAACTAGCCCACCAAAACCCATTAACAGATGTTGCCTGTAAGCAATCAGTTGGCTTACAATTGGGACTTCCAAACTGTGAAATACAAAGACTCCAATTCCAAAGCAAATGTTGCAAGCAAAAACAACAACGTAGATGTGAAAATATTGATAGTAAATTGCAAGAGATCCCAGAAGCCATGTCAATACGTTCAATGGTATTAGGAAAAAAAGACCTCTCAAGTTAATTCTGAAAATGAAACTAGAACACAATTTTAAACTTTTATCTATTTGTTTCTAACTGATTGTATTCAGAATTTACACAGTTTATCAAGAGTGCATATGGATACGAGTATGACATGATACGATACATATACTCTCCGTTATGTGTACAAAGCTATGGTATGTTCGCTATTAAGTGATTACCCAAACTGAACCGTATCTCTCACTGCAGTTCTTCTACCCGTATACTTCTACAAAATGCAAACGTGAACCTCAGCGAGGTATAATTGAACGCTCAAAAGAGGTCAAATTTATAGACACCGTCGACGCATCCCCAGTTAAAGATTAATGGTATATTTATAACTTTCTTAAGTGTCCTATTTACAGTTAACGAGTTCAAGTTGTATAGGAACGCATATACGTAGTTCTTGTGCTATCGGATTCCACGATTGCCCTTCCAGCTAAAAAGCTAAAAGATAAAACGAACAAGGGTAAGTCTGAGGTGACTTACAAGCTTGAGGTCCGTTTCACTTTAAGTTGCAGCGGTAGTTCAATCTTGAAGACAATCAATTGCTTTGCTGTTTCTTCGCAAAGCAAAAATCCAAGGGTTGCAAAAACAATACAAGGAATTGTGGTTGTCCAATGTATCCCAAATCCATAGTTGGTCCAACACCTGACATAGTTTCATTAGTAACATGTCAATAAGAAAACAATTATCAATTCCTATGTAGCCAGGTGTGGAGAAATACTCTAGCCTATCGTAAAAATGGTTGCTGTTTTGCATAACGCTCAGTCACAAGTGAAATTCTTCCTACGCTTTGGCTTAGCATAACGTTTATTCATTAGAAGTGTCAATCAAAGTTTAGTTCTTAGGTTGGGCGTAAAGCGGGTAGGTCGTGCCGAATTCCCCAACCCAAGTTCATAGTTTCTGTACAGTAGCTAATTTTGTATTGCCATAGCCAATTTCTGTTCATTGTCCGACTTGTATTCGAATTTATATTTTGGTGGCTGAAATTTGTCTTTCTATACAAAGTTACTTTCAAGTAAAGCTCATGCTGAAGCCTAGTCTGATATAGCGCGCGTAGGTTAGAGAGAAGTCGCATCACACACCGAAGAGAAACCTAACAATCTTCAGGGCAAGTCAGTTTATTCGCAAATATTTAGACGACGTGCATCACAAATTCTACTCAGGGACCAATTGTATGAAAACCCATTAGTTTATTTGTTGCTAGATTTAACTGTATAAAAACTACTAGTTCAACAATTCTACGTGACTCGTCAAAATTGTATACTGCAACTTGCGCTGGAACGGTCGTCAGACTACTTTAAATAGCTTTTCAAATCATTACGTTGTGATGAAATTTTCAGACCTATTAAGGATGGAATGGTCAATTTTTCTACATTTTCCGATGAGGCTGATTTCTACATAGTTTATTGATTAAGCGGTTTATTTTAACGAGCTTTTGAAATGAAGTCGGACGACTTACGATTTTTCAGTAGTTTGACCTAAAAGTTGAGGTTGCATGTGTTAAGGCATGGGAAATGCGAACCGATGTCACTTATTCAGAGTGGCGCCAGAGGAACCTTACCAATGACTATAATCGATCCTCGCTAACATTATATGATGTCATTGCCATGTTTCCTGCAACTGAAGGAATCAGAATTTTAATTTAGAGCTTAAGAAAAACTATAGATGTTTATTAAAGAGTAATCCAGAAATTTAGGCAGCTTGTTCAATTTAAAAAAGCCAACGCGAATCTACTTTCGTTGGTATGACAAAATTCTAGACATCTGAGATAAGGAGATTTCAGAAAGCTACCATGATAGTTTGCCAGGTTCTGAAAGTTTAATTTGTGCTTCATACAATACATTGGAGATCAGGATACAACATGAACCAGCATAAAAAGAGCTTTGCAATGATGTGCATATCGCTTCTGTACGTGGTGTCTATCAAAACGGGTGGTTACATATTGTCAATTGACGTTGACCGTTCCTATCGCGTACGGCAAAGTAAAATGAAATCATAGGAAAATTGCTCCATAGTGTTTCCAAAGTTGGTTTTGTGTTATTATTTATTTATTATTATGACTATTATTCTTTAAACGCTGCATGTGGGAAAACGTATCAAAGCGAGTGATGTAGCTTTTACTAAAGTCATAATAACGTGCAGCAATAGACGCAACTGGTTTTTTATACGATTTGTTACTGATTTTTATAAATGTTAGAATCAAACTCTGCTCAAGTTTTGAAGGGTATGAACTTGTTTGTTGGAAGGGTATGTAGGGGCATTTTTGTTTTTTGTTTTTCTTAAACGTATACTCCCTGTGGAGATATTGGATTTGCAAAATCTTTTGAACACTTTCTAGAATATTTTTTTGATTGCATAAATTTAAAACTAAAAATTATCCTTACATTGTTTATTTATAAATTTGTGCAAAATTTGAGCTACTTTTCATTCAGCTGTTAGTAAACTGACGCATTCTGAAAATCGTAACTTGTTCCTGTGGCTTAGGTGGAAGCCAGTAACCGAATACTGTTGCAAGCTGACAACTGCGACAAAGTGAAAATGTTGGGCAACTTTGATGGAATGCCCACACCTTGGTGGTGGAGCACAGATGCGCAAAATCAGGATGAAAAGCCAACTTTTCCGGAAATTTTGACCGCTTTTGCGTCTTGCCGCGCATTTGATTTCCTTCCGATCGAGACGTGGTTCTCCAATTTCTGAAGTTTGACTCCG
>JASAND010029584.1:0-24497 GCA_030248195.1 Trissonchulus latispiculum | reverse complement strand
TTGAATAAGATTTACTTGCAGACTTGACAGTTCAATAATTGATTGAATGAGATTATTTTTTTGCAATTAGCCTTGCATTATATATACGTATATATCTCTCATTCAACGTATTTAAGAATGTGACAATACAAAGCTAATTGTAACAAGCAAGACTTTGTGCAAAAGGTAAGTTTCTACTGGACAGACATTTTCAGTAATTGTAAACCTGCTGCGCAGCTAATTTTTTATAGCGGAACTCTTTTTGCTTACTAAAGAAAACACACGTGCAAAACGTTGTTTGAACAATTTTACCAATGTTTGAGGAGTTCAATTTAATACTGTAATAAAACGAAACAAAACGTGACAGAACAGCATCAGTTCGAAAAAATTGTCCCAGGTGGAGATGGAAGGCACAACACTTGGTTATGTAAACCAACGCCCTAACCATTCAGGCACCGGAACTCAATCGACTAAGTTTAAGTTTGAATTCGAACAAAGACTGTGCCTGCATTCTGGAGGACGCGTCCGGACTTTGCAATATATCGCTTTCTAAGGACGGCTTTGTACCTTAATTTAAGTTAATTAAGAAAATTAAGCTTTAATATAGTACTGGCATTTATTCATGTGCTATTCTAAGAATCACAGATGAAACCGGGTCACCGGGTCAGTTCGGGTCACTATATGGACCGGGTCACCGGGTCACCGGCGTCTTGACCCGATATTTTTGATTGGAGGATTTTTTGCTGTTATAGGATATTTTTCAAAGTTTTACCAATTTTTGCCAACTGAAAACTTCCAACAATTACTCAAAAACTAGCAATAGAAATATTCTTAACTTAATCGTGTAGTTTTTTAAATGCTTGTCGCTGTACTAGTGTCCTCATAATATTTGCAATGTCCTGTCAAGCTTATATCTTCTAGGTTTGAAACTACAATGATTGCGTTGAATCTTAACTAGAAAATGAAAACTATTACATGGGCTCTGAGAGTCTGAAATCTTTATTTTAAAAACTAAAATTCTCCATGCTCCATCTACTGTAAGTGATTTATCACTGCTGCTATTATTTTTGGAGGGAGAGGGTCAGACTGTTGGTTTCAAATCTCGGTAAGAAGGAAAATCACAGCAAAACAAGGTTTACAGATTCTGAGTATTACTTTGCATTTTTTGCAATTGTTATGGCTTACTACATATCCTCAGGAACCAATTGTGATTGATTTTATTTCACATTCTCTGAATCCTAGCCATACGAAAAAAAATTTCCAAAAAATTTTCCGCCGCAAAAAACTTCAATAATACAAATAAATGAAATATTTTACTAAAATACATAATGATAAAAAAGAAAGTGCTAATGTTAAACCCTATGATTAGAATTAGATGATGTTATGACTTTGGCGAAGTATTTTGTTCCAATTTGTTTGATTCAAAAAGCTGTATAGTTTAGTTTACTTCACATTATTGAGTGCAAAATTGTGCAAATCGTTTTGATCTTTTCCGGCTTACTTACAATATTCACTTTTCAATGCTACTACTTTAAGAAAAGCAAAACTTTTGCCAAACTTGATATTTTAGTCGTCAAAAATGTCCAAAATGGTAAAAAACGCTCACCGCACTCCAATAAAGTATTTTAATTTTTTGCAAGCTTAAATCTATATAAATATAAATCTGAATTTGCGAAAATACCGGTTCACCGGGTCACCGGGTCAGTGAATAGTGACCCGGTTTCATCTCTGCTAAGAATATTTGCTCTGCTGTTAATGTCAAAAGTTGATTGTGAGGCATCAAGTAGAGTGAAGAATCAATGTTTCCGGTTTACAAACTGCCATTATTACAAAAGCATATATGAGTAATGATTGCATGAATCAGAAACAGAAGCTCTGTGAAAAGGAAAACAAGATTCTGCACACAAATCATGCTGGCCCTACCTTAAGGTCGTGCTCCCCTTACGTGCAGATATAGTTGCAGAAAGTGCAATTATTGCCCGATTTCATTCAAATTTTCAGAAGATGCATCGGGAATGATAATAAACGTCCTGTAAAACCGTCAGCTTCATAACATTCATGCACAGTGAGAAACAAAAATTTGAAGTTCTAGAACTATATGTAGAAAATTATGCCCAGCGACTATTATCATTTTAAAGCTTATTATGTGCTCTACAACTTTGCTTTTAGACATTAGTCTTATCGTTCTTGAGCAGTGAATTTTTGAAACATTTTTGCTCGAAAATTGGTTATTTTTGACACGATCTTGCTGAAAACAGGTTTTGTCTAATTGGAGCCAGTGTACATTACAAGTGTAGACACATTTATACTCAACTTAAAGTCCTTCAAAAGTGGCACAAACTAGGTTAATTAGAGCACTGTAAACTGAATAACCCTAAAGTTCTGGGCGAAAAACTGATTTTGTCAAATTGCGGCCAAAATTTTTTGACCGACGTTTGCTCCACAACCAATGGGTGGATCTAAAAGATATACTCCACATAGTATGTTTGGACAATTTGCCCGGTACGGTTTTTTATTTTTCTCTTTATCAGCCTCCAATCAAGAGCAATGATTTTTCAAAGCTCGATAAAATGCCAAATTTTCAGAAAATGCTCAATTTCTGTATACTGAAACGATATTTTGGCTAAATCAAAAAACCGTCCCTGGCAAATTATCTCAGAAACAGATTGGATACGGCCATTTTCTTGTTGCGTAAAAATTTTTCAGAAAAAATTTTGGTCAAAAGTTGTGGCTACTTTTGGTAAGTTTGCAACCAGTACGAACTAGGTAGACAGGTTTCAGTGATACCAAACGACGCAGAAGATGTAGAGCTTTATTTTGATATGCGGCTTAATTCTTAACTCTCAATATTGAGTATATAAGTTACAGGGGGGCGTTTCAAAAGACGCTCCTAAGCTTAGGAGCGCTCCTAAGGCCAGCTTAGGAGGAAACTTAGG
Organism: Trissonchulus latispiculum; assembly: GCA_030248195.1. Lineage (NCBI taxonomy): Eukaryota > Metazoa > Nematoda > Enoplea > Enoplida > Ironidae > Trissonchulus > Trissonchulus latispiculum. Next base: position 21,582 of record JASAND010029584.1, on the reverse strand, counting down.
AGAATCCCGTTTCAAAAGATTCCTCCTTACGAGCAATTATCCTAAATCCTTAAGAGCGCTCAGACCGCTCCTAACTTTTCTCCTAAGTTAGGCTAGTTAGGAGAACGTCAGTGTGAACTTAGGAGAATTCTTTTGAAACTCGCTTAGGAGCGCTCCTAACTGCGCCTTAGGAGCTCCTAAGACACTCCTAACTATTCTCCTAAGTCTGCTCTTAAGCGCGCTTAGGAGCGGACTTAGGAGAATCTTTTGAAACGCCTCCCTGCTTTCCAAAGTGGACTGAACGTAAGGGAAGTGTGACCTTAAACCACTGCTTACACGCATTTATACGAAAAAGCATCTTTATCAAGCAGACTGCGTGTGAGGGCCCGGGCTAAGCAAAATTAAGAGACCTGGCGCAGCAGGAAAAAATAGACAGCACAATTTATTTTCAGCGCACTCTTGTGTTTAACGATTCGGTGACACCCCCCTTTGCAATTCAAAAAATAAAAATTAAATCTGCATTATTTTTTTGGTATTTCTCTGTTGTTTTAGTGTTGAACAATTCCACTGGAGCTTGGGAAACGTTGCCAAATGGTAGTCTGACTACCAGCAGTGATCCTGATCTGAAGAGCTTATGGAAGAGAGGGGATGGATCATCGGAGCCAGCTTCTCTCCTATTCTCCTGTCAAGAGAGTGACTCAGAGCCCTCGGATTCCTCTTTCCACTCTCTCCTTTCCGAGCCGCCTTTCCTTTTCCTGTCCTTTTCCAATCATTCCACCACCACCTCCTCCTCCTACCTCCCGACCCTTCTCACCACAGCCCTCATGCTAGGCGGTGTTGCGGGCGCTATCGGTTTCGGTCATCTGGCGGATCGCTACGGGCGCCGATGGACTCATGCCCTCGCCATCGGGGGCGCTGCCCTTGGAAACGGTGCCCTGACTCTGGTCTGGGTCCCCCTTGAATTTAGGATGCTGGCTGGACTGAGTAGTCCTCTACTGCTACTCCTGTACACTGTGTCGATTCTGTTCCTAATCGGGGTGTTCGGAGGGGCCTATATGGTAATTTCTTTGGTGATTTTGTTGGAGAATGTGGGCCCAGAACGACGCCTACTGTGCGTTTCGGTGAATGGGTGGCCCTTTGGTCTGGTTAGTATGGCTCTGCTAGGTTACCTGTCGGCCCATTGGTTCAGCTATCATTTGGCCCTGTTCGGACTTGGTCTACTCTTCAGTTTCACTGCGCTGGCTATTGATGAAAGTCCCAGGTACAATAGTTCATGCGTAGAATAATTGTCATCGTAATTTTTGTTCCAATGGTCTGGCGGGGCCTTCATGGGCTCCCCATCGATAGGGGAGGGGCTCACCTAGAGTGGGGGCATATTTCGGAAAATTTTTCGAATTTTTGCGGTTTTTTGTGTAAAAATGTGTAAAAATCGCTAAGAAATGACTAATTACGCGAGAGAGGTCGGAATTTATGGGGGGCATTTGATGGGGGGGGGGGCTCCTCGAATGGGGGGGGGGAGGTCGCCGAATGGGGGGCGGCCCTCCCAGTAAAAATAAGCCAGGTGTTTACTTTGGATCGTTAGTTACACATTTTACTAACTTTTATTTGTCGGAAATGTTTATATATATATATATCTAGGATGCCGCCTTCGGTGACACAATCGGTGGAGCGTCGGTGCACTAAACTGAAGGTCGTGGGGATCGATTCCCAGTTCTGCTCTGCTCTTTTCTTATAATATTGATAACATTGACCGAAATCCTGTCTGTTGTCTTTACTGGGTGTTTTTTGCAGATGGCTGCTTCAGCGTGGCGAGTTGGCCAAGGGTGATCGAATTCTGCGGAAGATCGCCCGAATGAACGGTCGTGAGGGCTACTATCGATCCATTCTGACCGCCGGAAGAGGAGGGCATCCGCCTCCGCAAAAGGTGGACGACTCCGCTGAACTGGTGTCCTCCTCCTTCCGCAGAGCGGCCACTGAAGAGGTCTCTTCCAACTCCACAACTGTGGTGGATGAGGAGGAGGTGTTGGAGCCGGAGCGGGGCTCGGACCTGCTCCTCTCAGCCTCTGGGGAGGCTCACCCGCAGATGAGTCATGGACAGGGGGCAGTGGAGAGCGGGGGTGGACGTGGACGACGACGAATCCACTACGGATATCGGGACCTGCTCTGCGGTGCGGACTGGCTCCGGGGTTCCCTGCTGATCCTCTTCTACAGCTGGCTCGCCTCCAGTATCATCTCCTACGGGATCTACTTTGGGATGGGTCGACTGACCGGGAACCTATTCCTCAACACCTTCCTTCTGGGCCTGATGAAGGGTAGTACGGGTCTGATACCGCTGCTGCTGGATGGCTGTATCTGGGGACGGCGACCGCTGATTCTGGGGGCGGTCTCCATAGGCTGTTCCTGCTGTTGGCTGATGGTCCTGGTCTACGCCCTGGACGGTCCCTCCTCCCGATGGCTCTCTTATTTTGTGATCCTGGGCGCCTCGGCCATCGATCCGATCTGGAAAATCAATCACCTCTACTCGGCAGAACTGTTTCCCACTGTGGTCCGAAATATGGCCCGGGCCGTCTGCAATGTGGGCTCCCGGCTGGGCTCGGTTCTGGGTCCACAGATCAACTACTTATCCACGATCTACTACCCGCTGCCTTTCATTATCTACGGCCTGTTTTCCCTGGTTCATGTGGTCGTGTGCTGGTTGGGACTGCCGGAGACCAAAGGTGTTCCCCTGCCGGACGATTTGAGACAGTCCCCGGGTCTGCGACCCTCCGGTTTCTTCTTTGGAAAGGGGAAAAGGGAAAGGAAAGACCACCCCCCTCCTCCTCCGCGCCCCATGAAATGTTCGGGCTCAGCGATTCCGTTGACTGGTGAATCTGTTTAGAGCAGAGACCAGGTAAATGCTGTGTGAAACAATCTGCTGCTTATAAAGTGGTAATTTGGTTGGCAGCTTGCCAACAGCCGGGTTGAACTGATTTTCTGATGACGCATGAATTTTATGGATATCTTTGTAAGTAATTCCTGTTCTCTGACATCCCATAAGAATTCTGTGAATTCCCTCCCCCCTTAGCCAGAGGTTTTATATTGTTGTGTGGTGTTGGAGTTTGGGTAGAATTTAATTGAGCCATCACTTCAAACAGATTCGCACGCTACGCTCGCTTTCTGAAGCTCGAAAACACAACTACTCAGTGGGTCCAACAGTATGTAATGAGGAAGAGTGGGAAGCTTGGCTCTTCCTAATAGAAACGGGCTGCGAGATGCTCGGCACATTAAGGCCGAAATCTCGAGGTAAAGGTAAAGGTGACCCCTGGAGAATGTCTCCATCCCTGCTTCAGGGACAAGGTGTGCCGGTGCTCATCCCCGGATACACAGCCGTAGAGCCAGGAGTGTCGCCTCAAATGATGATTGTATCCGTGGAAGGGGGCCGGGCCTTCAAGATTTTAAGCCCTACACGGACTCCTGTTACCTTCCCACAATAGTGCTGGGCTTATTCTAGGGATTTTTTCTTGGGGGGGGGGGGGCTCCTTGGGGGGTCCAAAAGTCCGAGGGGCAAGGAATTTTGGGGGTGGGGGAATTTTTCGAAAAATATGCTACAAATTCTGCTATTTTTCTAGCATGCAGTGTAGAAGTTGATTTTTATCGCAAAACGTATTTGATTGGCTAATCGCCTCCCTTATGTTAAATTTACGTGTATATGTAGGAGGACCCCCCTCTCCCGAGATCTCAGGAGGAGGGTTCCGCTTAGCCTGCGTTGTTAACCGTGTGTTTATTTCCAGCTGAACTGAAATGTATTTGATTACTTACATAGCTGTCGTAATTCTCATCTGTGCATTTCAGTTCGGCTGCAAATAAACACATGGTTAACAACGCTAAGCGGGACCCCCCCCCCCCAGGGTATCGGGGGGAGGGGCCCTTATACACGTAAATTTAACATAAGGCAGGCGATTAGCCAATAAGATGCGTTTTAGTTCAAATGCATATAAACACATGATGAACAATGGTAAGTGGGACCCCCCCCGAGATTTGGATTGGACCTTAATGTGCCGAGCATCTCACAGCCCGCTTCTATTAGGAAGAGCCAAGCTTCCCACTCTTCCGCATTATATATTCTTGATTGATTCAATATGCGTCTGTTGCGAGCTTTAGAACACAAACAAAGCAAACAAACACATGTTTGAAGTGATCGGTCCAATTTATGTAGGGGGGGTCAGCCGTTAGCGAACGGGGCATAGTTTTGGCTCACTCCTATAAATTATGTACTCTTGCTATGACTTCAGTTGTGTGACTGTGTTTCCTCATCTCAGATGGGCTGCTACTCCGTTTCAGTTGGTTTACAGTAACTATACAGTGTTTGACGGATGTATTTTGTCAGTTCAACATATTTTGTCTGTGTCTAATGTGTACAACTGTTCTAAGTCATAGCGTGGCCGGCCAGGGTCAGGGCAATAGCAGCATTATTCTGACGACTCATAAAATTTTTCACAAAGTATAAAAGAGACGAAGCAATGGCGAGGCAAGTCACACATTTGCCATAGCTCATCGGTGCGCTAGTGTAGTTTCTCAAATGTCTTAATTTTTACACGTATCGTTTCTGTTAATAAGCAGGTTAAGCCACATTTGAACTGTTACTGGCTACGCAGTACGCACGCGGTTTATAAGTTCTTAAAAACGTTCGCCCAGCGAAAACACACTTTTTGCACAAAATATTTGCTTGTTATTGCATTGTTTGTCTCTATTATACTGCTTACTAACATTTTTTGCACTTTTACCATGGAAGACTGGAGGGATAAAAACCTAAAAATTGGAGCTAAAGCATTGTTTGCAATCAATGAAAGGTTAGGTATTCCAATGCTATGCATGATTCTTTTCTTGCAGCTGTTTGATTGCGTAATATTTTGTCTTTAAGCTACCTATACAATGTCATTCACTTTTGCATAATATATTTTCATTTTTGTGTATGCCTATTCGGATTTTTTTGTGAAAAATTCTTCCTTTTAGCAGAAAGATTGTACTAATTGAGAGTAGATTAAAGCGAAGATTTATTATGAGAGAAGATGGAATTTCTTGGTAGATTTGAATTGGTTTATTGTTGTTTTACTTTTGTCTATATTAATTTTTCTTTTATTTTGTTTTTAATATTTTAATGACAGCATCTCACTTTTTCTTTTTATATTGTTATATTATCATTTTTGTTAAACAGTTTGTGATGAATTATCTACTGCAGTTTGTGTTTTAAGTTACTGCTTGCAGTATGTAGTGATACAACACTGGGTACAATTCTGGGGGATCTACCCCGGCTCCAACGAGAAGCTTACCCCAAAATTTGCAAAAAATTGCAATCTTTTAATTGCAATCTTTTAAACATTGTTGCTCAAGAATTTGTGAAAAACTGAAGATATTTACCGATTAAGAAACCTTTTAACAATCGCTATTGCTAGAAATATTCAATTTTTGGTAAAACTCGTTGAGTGGTCTACCCTTTTTCCTTTCTGGATAAGAGGGTCTGCTCTTTTCTCAGCTCTTTTCTCATTCTCGCAGAAGGGATCTGCCCGCCTTTTCCTGGTCTGGGGAACCTGCATCTCCCCATTCCCCCACGTTATCCTATGTTTGTATTTGAGTTTCTGTTTTTGGAAATGAACTAATAGTTAGTTGTATGCCCGTTTCTGTTTTTATATATGCTAATTTCATTTATAGATTGTGATGATATAGGATATTGTGTTGTGCTTAAGGTTTTTGTTTTATCTCATCTGCAAATGCGTTCTGTCTTATTATATTAAAGCAGAATTGCCTTAAGGGGGGGGGGCGACTAAAATGGGGGTGCCTCGAATTTGTCCGTTTGGCCTACTTTTTGGCGAAAATATAGAGCATGGGTGTGGTCAAAAAATACTTGGTCGTTGATTCTTAGCTACCTTCCAGCCATGTGCAGTCGTCGGGTTTATCTGCCCGACCCCCCCCCCACCTCCCCTTTTCACAACTACCAACATAATTTATTAAAAATTTCTGCTGGCTGCAGCAAGACCAGAGATGGACGCGGGACGAAATTTTTCGTCCCGCCCCGTCCCGTCCCGCACTCAATTTGTTTGTCCCGTCCCGTCCCGCACTCAATTTGTTTGTCCCGTCCCGCGGGATCCCGCAGTTCCGCAAATTTGATAATGCCCATCCCGCAAAATCCCGCATAATTTCTTAATTCTTTCATTAGCTAAAATGAATGGTAATTAATACTAATTTAATATGAAAATTTTAAATAAGTTTGTTTTGTAAACTTTACGTTATTTATTGCTTATTGCCAAGATGCAAAGTCAGTATATACTTAATTTATTATTCAAATACGCCGCTGTGTGTGAAAATGTGAAATGTTTATATCATCTGCAAACAAACAATATCAATTGTTGATTTCAAAATATTGGCCAAATTGGTCAAATAAAATCAAATTTAGCGGAATCAAAAAATTACTGCCATACAAAAGCGATGGAACCGGGTCACCGTTTCAATTTGGGCCACTTTTCGGATCGGGTCACTGGGTCACCGGGTCTAGAGCTTGGATCCGGCCTTGATCCGGTTTTCTTAATTTCCCATAGATTATTTTCCAGAAATTTTTGGTTTAAAACGAAAACTTTTAGGTCTAATTTCAACGTGATGCTGATACATGATTTGCATGTTTTAAAATTTAACTTGCGCTTCATAATCTTCGCAACTTGAGGTTCGTTCAATATGGTCTCCAGCAGAATAGTATTTGTTCTCATCCCTTCCATGATTATTAAATTGCATAGATCTGTTAGAACTAGCTGGTTTGCAAATTATAACTGATTAAACTAGGCAATGCAGATAAAGCCAAGTATCAAAAGTCTCTAGGTTTGTCCCGTCTTAGATCAAACCCTTGACTGGTTATACATAATCAACACTTTATACAACTTGGCAATCATTTACATTACCTGCGTATACTCAAAATTAAACAATAAACTTTCAATAAGAAAAGATACGCAAACCAGCACAGCAAATGAAACTTGTATTACCTTAAAATTAAATTTTATCGAATAATTTGAAGTGACTGTAATCTTTTGAAAACTGTTATCTAGCTTTCTTAAAAATTCCCTAATTTAGAGGTAAATATAAGAAATTTTGGTCCCGCGGGATCCCGCGGGACGAAGGTTGTCGTCCCATCCCGTCCCGTTCCGCGGGATCCCGCGGGATCCCGCGGGCTCCCGCGGCCCGCGTCCATCTCTGAGCAAGACCCTAGCTTCAAGGTTGCCATTTGCGAATATGATTTGGCACATGTGCCCCTATCTGCAGAAAAATACTAGACGTCTCTATCTTATCTGCATCTAAGGGAACTCTTCAAAGTTGAAGTTTCGTCACAAATTTAAAAATTTTTGGCTAACGAAAGGAATATTTTATTACTGGTGCGAGCAATAAGGCTGTAATTCGGCATCAAAGGAGGCCCTATAGGATTACTCATTTGTGCCAAATGGCAAGAAATTGTGCCGCGTGAAGAAATTTTATGTCAACTTTAATCTTCAAAAATTGCCAAAATAGCCGTTTTCAGTCTGTAGGATCCTGTGTAGCCTTTCTGCAGCCATAGAAGTCCCAAACCTTAACTAATCGAGCTGAAATCGTTTGTGGGTGTGTTTTCGACCACGCTGAGTTCAAATATTTCAAAAAATTTTAATTTAAAAAACTGAATTTTTCGATTTCTGGGGTACCATTGGCCAGAAAAGGCGATTTTGGCAATTTTTGAAGATTAAAGTTGACATAAAAATTTCTTCACGAGGCAGAATTTCTTGCCGTTTGGCACAAATGAGTACTCTTATAGGGCCTCCTTTTAGGGCAAATTACAGCCTTATAGCTCGCACCAGTAATAAAATATTCCTTTCGTTAGCCAAACTTTTTTAAATTTTTGACGAAACTTCAACTTTGAAGAGTAATTCCCTCAGATGCAGATAAGATAGATACGTCTAGTATTTTTCTACAGATTGGGGCACATGTGTCAAATCATATTGGCAAAAGGGAACCTTGAAGCTAGGGTCTTGCAGCCAGCAGAAATTTTTAATTAATTATGTTGGTAGTTGTGAAAAAAAGGGGGGGGGGTTGGGCATATAAACCCGACGACTGCACATGGTTGGAAGGCAGCTGAGAACCAACGACCAAGTATTTTTTGACCACACCCATGCTCTATAAGTTCGCCAAAAAGTAGGCCAATCGGATAAAGACGTGGCAAAAGTTTAGTCACCCCCCCCCCTTACGGTCTAAAGATGTAACGGATCTAGCTCTACCACTTCTTATAGAGGTACGCACCATGACCCTATGTAATTTGTTATCGCGCTGTCAGCGCACATTCGAAAATAGCAGACAAGAGGCGGAGAGACGAAGGTCACGAACAGAAAACATGATCCCCAAACATTTCTGACTAGGGTTCGATCGTTCCAGCTTGCCTAAGCTTGCATCACCCCCAGGGCAGTTAAAGTAGTTAAACCGACAAGATGCAACCAGCCGATGGAGACCAAAATAGTGACGAGCTCGGCAAGGACGGAAAGCCGGCTGCAGAAAAAGTGCTGTGGAAGCGCAATGAGGAAAGACGGAAAGCCCATCGATTACGAGATTCAAAACACTTAGGAACTGTCTCAAATTAAAAGGTGACATAAATCGTATTTTTCAACAAAAATGCGTTTGCAAAAACGTATATGCGATTTATTTTTTTGACTTAACTACAAACTAGGAAACTTCATAATGTTGCTTCCCTTTTACGTTTTTCACACTGCTATACAATAGCTTCAGCTTTTTAGCCTAGTTTTTGTTGCAAGCAAAAAGTAGAAAACTCTGACTGTCAGACAAAGTAAATGCATAAGAAAACGCATATCAGCTGCAGCATGAAACGTTTTAATAAATCGTATTTTGATTTTTAATTTGAGAAGTTCCTTAGAGTACATAATAACTAATAGTGTGACAAGCGTCCCACTTTTAGTTATTAGGCTGCAGACATCATCTGCACAATAACGGCCTACCCCCCCACAACTGAGTACCTAGTGACTGACCCCCCCACAACTGAGTTCCAGGCAGAGTTGGAAGTGGGTCGTAATTTCTTGACCCGCGGGCACCCGCGACCCACTGAGATTTCGTCGACCCACTTGACCCACTTCTTAAATTTGGACATATTTGCATATTTACGTACTCTAGCACGCATCGGGCAGAATTAACGCTTTAAAAATGTACATAGTGAAGTATTATCAAGAGTACATAATAATAAGAGTATGCCACTAGGCAAGCTCTATGTTAGAGCAAAAACTATGCTCTGCTCGCTAACGGCCCACAGCCCCCCCCCGCAAATCAGTACCTAGTCGAAACGGGGGTACGCTCACTCGCTTTATGTTTATGTGCTTAAGGTCAAAAACACAAGCAGTGCGTGCGCGAATTTTGTGCCTGCTTTGAGCTTTAGAACACAAACATAGCGCACAAAATTCTTTGAAGTGAAGGGTCTAATTTGCGGGAGGGTGGGCCGTTAGCGAGCAGAGCATAGGTTTTGCTCTGATAACATAGAGCTTGCCTAGTGGCATCCTCTTATTATTATGTACTCTTGCTATTATCAAACTATCAAACAAAAACTTGGCGTTCACAGCTACCTCCATCTGATTTCAAAAATTTGGCGTTCACAGCTACCTCCATCGGATTTCAAAAACTTGGCGTTCACAGCTACCTCCATCGGATTTCAAAAACTTGGCGTTCACAGCTACCTCCATCGGATTTCAAAAACTTGGCGTTCACAGCTACCTCCATCGGATTTCAAAAACTTGGCGTTCACAGCTACCTCCATCGGATTTCAAAAACTTGGCGTTCACAGCTACCTCCATCGGATTTCAAAAACTTGGCGTTCACAGCTACCTCCATCGGATTTCAAAAACTTGGCGTTCACAGCTACCTCCATCGGATTTCAAAAACTTGGCGTTCACAGCTAGTGTTGGAAAATAAGAAAATTTTGCGGGCCGGGCCGGCCCGCGGGCCGATGTGGTCCTACGGGCCGGGCCGCGGGCCGGGCCGGCCCGGCCCGAGCCCGGCCCGCAGCCCGCGGCCCGCCACCGGCCCGCGGGCCGGTGGCGGGCCGGGCCATGTGGGCCGGCCCGGGGCCGCAAATTTCTACGGGCCGAACGGCCCGACGTCGCAAAAAACGGCCCGAACTGTTAGGTAAATTGATTTCGACTTGTTTTAAGTCTAATTCCAACTTATTTTACCTCTATTTTATGTCTTCCATTTTTCACAGTTTTAAGTCTAATTCCAACTTATTTTACCTCTATTTTATGTCTTCCATTTTTCACAAACAACAAATAGCAATAGCAAGTGGTCACTGGTCAGCCGATTACGTGTTTGGTAAATATTAAATTGTTATGCAGAATTCCACACATTATCTAAATACAAATCCAAGCTGTCTCTCGGTGCTCCTACTCCACTCTACCTTATGTTACAATTTCGATTCAATTATTTTTTACAGATGCTGTCCTACTTTTTCTGAAGCTTTTCACTTCCTCAAACTAAATGTCTCTTGTGTTAAGTTTGTCCACTGCTTGATTTTGACATAAAGGTCTAATTTACATGACCAATAGCAGGGGATGAACTAAACCAGATTTCATTTAGTTTGTCTAACAAGGTTTTGGATGTTGGTTACGTTTCAAATTAGCAATTACAATCGCAAGCAAGAGCACTGCGTCTTATACTGCGAACGATAACCCCTTACATCAAGACCAATACCATCAAACCTAATTATATTTGTGAATGTTTTCATTCCAATTGTTTTGCGACAGCTGTTCACATATAAAAAGTTTCCACACCCTTCTCATAGACGTCACTTAAAAAGGATAAGGTATATCCAATAAGTAGTCACCATATAACATCCTTAACCGCCAGATACCGGCCGGCACAGCTCAATTCTTATTTCCATTATGTGTAAAAACAAAGCCATTGAAAATCTGTAAATGAAACTTGAAATTGCATCGAAATTTATTGAAAAATTGCCATTTACCGTGTAAAAAACCGGCCCGGCCCGCGGCCCGCCACCGGCCCGCGGGCCGGTGGCGGGCCGCCTATTTGTAATCTTGCGGGCCGGGCCGCGGGCCGGGCCGTCGCCGAAAAATCCGGGCCGGGCCCGGGCCGGGCCGGCCCGGCCCGAGCCCGCGGCCCGCCACCGGCCCGCGTCACAACTCTATTCACAGCTACCTCCATCGGATTTCAAAAACTTGGCGTTCACAGCTACCTCCATCGGATTTCAAAAACTTGGCGTTCACAGCTACCTCCATCGGATTTCAAAAACTTGGCGTTCACAGCTACCTCCATCGGATTTCAAACACTTGGCGTTCACAGCTACCTCCATCGGATTTCAAAAATTTGGCGTTCACAGCTACCTCCATCGGATTTCAAAAACTTGGCGTTCACAGCTACCTCCATCGGATTTCAAAAACTTGGCGTTCACAGCTACCTCCATCGGATTTCAAAAACTTGGCGTTCACAGCTACCTCCATCGGATTTCAAAAATTTGGCGTTCACAGCTACCTCCATCGGATTTCAAAAACTTGGCGTTCACAGCTACCTCCATCGGATTTCAAAAACTTGGCGTTCACAGCTACCTCCATCGGATTTCAAAAACTTGGCGTTCACAGCTACCTCCATCGGATTTCAAAAACTTGGCGTTCACAGCTACCTCCATCGGATTTCAAAAACTTGGCGTTCACAGCTACCTCCATCGGATTTCAAAAACTTGGCGTTCACAGCTACCTCCATCGGATTTCAAAAATTTGGCGTTCACAGCTACCTCCATCGGATTTCAAAAACTTGGCGTTCACAGCTACCTCCATCGGATTTCAAAAACTTGGCGTTCACAGCTACCTCCATCGGATTTCAAAAACTTGGCGTTCACAGCTACCTCCATCGGATTTCAAAAACTTGGCGTTCACAGCTACCTCCATCGGATTTCAAAAACTTGGCGTTCACAGCTACCTCCATCGGATTTCAAAAACTTGGCGTTCACAGCTACCTCCATCGGATTTCAAAAACTTGGCGTTCACAGCTACCTCCATCGGATTTCAAAAACTTGGCGTTCACAGCTACCTCCATCGGATTTCAAAAACTTGGCGTTCACAGCTACCTCCATCGGATTTCAAAAATTTGGCGTTCACAGCTACCTCCATCGGATTTCAAAAACTTGGCGTTCACAGCTACCTCCATCGGATTTCAAAAACTTGGCGTTCACAGCTACCTCCATCGGATTTCAAAAACTTGGCGTTCACAGCTACCTCCATCGGATTTCAAAAACTTGGCGTTCACACCTACCGCCATCCGATTTCAAAAACTTGGCGTTCACAGCTACCTCCATCGGATTTCAAAAACTTGGCGTTCACAGCTACCTCCATCGGATTTCAAAAACTTGGCGTTCACAGCTACCTCCATCGGATTTCAAGAACTTGGCGTTCACAGCTACCTCCATCGGATTTCAAAAACTTGGCGTTCACATCTACCACCAGCGGATTTCAAACACTTGGCGTTCACAGCTACCTCCATCGGATTTCAAAAATTTGGCCGCAGGGATGTTTGTATAACACTGTCCACTCCTTAACTTGATGTTAGCAAACTACCATTTTAGCAGAATATTTAAATCATTACATTTAATTAATGAAATCAATGAAATTAGGAATGATTATCACTCTTGAACTTAGAAATCGAAATTTCGAGCTTGGCATTATATATTTATTGGAAACAGCTTACGCTCTTTTAATACGGAAAGATTTGTAGCTGTCAACAAATTTTCGGTTTGTTCAATGCAGAAGCATTAAAGGGTTTGCATGGCAATAAAATAATTATGCCAACGACTATGTCGGGAGATAATGTATGTGAAATACTTTTTAACTGAAGTTTCTAGACAGAATGAACAGAATAAATGGCCAATTTTTATCATAAAAGCATATTATAATGTATGAAGACATACAAAAGAGCCAAAAGTTAGAGAAAATTCGAAAATTTAACATAAATTGCAAATTTTCCGGTGAAATTAGCTCAAAATTTAGAGTAAAGATTGTATGAACAAAAATAACTCTTGACCCACTCTGACCCGCGGGTACCACTGACCTGAAAGTCGACCCGCGGGTACCCGCGACCCACTTCCAACTCTGGTTCCAGGTACATAATTGTGTACCAGCACTCGCTTGTATGTTTACATGTTGAGGCTCAAAAGTGGCCAGCTGCTGATAGAATGTTTTTGGCTTCATCAACATGTAAACACACAAGCAAGTTCTGGTACACAATTGTGTACCTGGTACTCAGTTGTGGGAGGGGGGGTCACTAGGTACTCAGTTGTTGTGAGGGTGAGTACGTTATTGTGCAGATGATGTCTGCAGCCTAATAACTAAGAGTGGGACGCTTGTACACTCTTTTACTTAGTTATTACCTATGCACTCTTGAAAACACTAAAGAATACGACCGATTGAACGAAAGCGGACTGGCTGAACCGAATAATTCTGAGAATAAGACTATTAATGAATGTCGAATGGCTCTTCCTATTAAGGCTGTGCGTTAGGCCCATTGTTCCACAATTGTGGTGTGGCTATGAAATGCGTATAGCTGAATTTTAATTGTAGCTAATTTACTGTGTTTTCATAGAACAATTACAGTTTTACAATTCAAATTTCCAATTGTAAAATTGTAGGTACTACAATTCCTACATACATATAAACTACGATAGTATATTTTGTATTACTAATTATAATTCCATTATTGACGCACCAAATTAAATTTGAACAATAGCATAATAAATTAACTAAAGGTTTAAGCATTTGCTACGTTTGCTGTTGCATACTTGCTACGACATTGTCCGGCACCCACCTCCCACCGAGACAAAACTTCCCGTCTCTGCAGCGACCCAGAGCGGGTTAGTCCCTTCTTGAGTGGAAGTGACATCTTTGGAGTCAGCCGAGTACAAGGATTGTTCATACCGATCCACCACTAGAGATGCACCGGGACCTCATCGTGGAAATTAGGGGTCCAGCCGGGGCCGGGAAATTAGGGGACCAAATCGAAAATTTTCAAAAATGTTCTTGAAAATTAATTTTTTGCAATAATTTTTGATAACCAAACGTTACTATCGTTGTTTTCATTCATTGTGGCGGGAAAACAAACGATTTGTAACACTTTTTGACACCTTTCGAAAATTCAAAATTTTGGTCTAAAAATGTCAAAAATTTAAAAAATTTTGCTAATTTTTGGCCCCTGTCGGTACCGGGGCCTGACCACCGGGGCCGGGGCCGGGGCCGGGGCGAGGTCCGGTGCATTCCTAGCCACCACTAAAGACAGTGAACCGGTGGGACTAGTGAACTATCATTTAATATATCCTACTATCACATCACAACCCAGGATATATACCACATTACACCTCTTTATTCATTCCATGGCCTTTCATACAAATATACAGTTATGTACACATTATACAGGTATGAGGCATTACACATGCTTATAACAGTTCTTGCTTTGTTACATATAAAATACTTGAAACTTTTAAATATTCAAAAATTCATTAATCGTTCTTTAACGCAAACAAGCAATCTCAAATTACCAAAGATAATTTATAGTTGAACAAGTTAATTTGTACACACAGGTATTATCAAAGAAAACAGCAAGAATTAATGAAATTCTACAAAAACATGCTGACTAGACTAATTAATCACTATAAACAACACAAGAGCAAGGCGAGATTAGCAAGTTTTTCTGGGATTAGCTTTCGCAACAAGTCAGCAATTTCTAAAGATTGTTCTCAGAATGGCGTTGAAAAACTGTACATAAAGCTGATCTAAAAGAATAGGCTTTAAATGTAGCAAATTAAATGCATCAGGAAAGATTTTTCAGCTCAACTTCAGAATTGCCGAGACATCACTGACGTGTCAGTTTATTGATACAATGTCTAGAGAGAGACTACGTATTTATTATCTACAGGCTATATGTTAATGCTATGTAGCTTTCATCACAAAACGTTGCATAAGTTGACAAAAAACAGTAACACAGTAAATTAGACATTGAGAAAGAAAGAGAATTATTGTGGGACAACAGCACAGCTGCTACAAACAAACAAGTGAACAAAATGTATGCAAACCTTCAAAAAACCCAGAGACATGTTACACAGCACAGGATAAATAAAACAGGAACTATGTAGCATTTAACAAGGCGCTTCGAATTCGGGTATCCCACAATCGTTTAACCATTTCACAGCACATAATATTCATATAGACTGCATATTAAAATAGTGCAAAAGACAACAACAGCATCTGCAGAAGACACGACAAAACGGAGGGGGGAGGAAGAGAATAAAAACAGGACAGGGGGTTAAGAAGTTCGAAGCAGAATCATGGTGATCAGGCCTGAAACAGAAACAAACAAGAGGAAATCCGCTAGAAAAATAAATGGAGAAGAAACGCTTTGAGACCCCTGAAATTAACTCTTCAACATGACGCACATAGTGCCACCGTTGGCGTACGTAGTGTGTTACAAGACAGTGAAATGGTTTGTCCGCTAACCCTGACGTGATGTTGCCGCTTGCACGCACCAGCACTGTCATGTCAGATGTAGTATACTGTTGTATGTGGACGGACTCGGGGTAATGGGCTGGACAGGCGAAGGGTGAGTCACGTGAATGTCATAAAGAAATTTGTTTCTGTTTACTAACACCACGTGATTTGCGCAGGGTCTCCCCCCCCAAATATCTCTCCGCCCTCCCGTCTTACCCCTAAACGCTCAGCAATGGTATTTTTTACTGAGCCAAACTAATGCTAAACAGGGACCAGTATTGGAAGCTATGATATTGCTTTGTAACCTACTACTAAGAAGATGGCCAAACTGTAAAAAGGGAATTCTGAATTTCACTCTGCGCTCGAGCGTCTCAAAAGCAACGAGGCTTTGCGGAGACTCCACAGTAGTAATAACCGTATAGGTAAACAAAACGTCATCATTGTAAAAGTACCTAAAACATAGGCTGCCACCAGCTTTTGAGTAAAGGAGAGGTGAAGATAAGGCGGCAGAGACGTTTGATTATCACCCTGATAGGGCAGACTGAGAACGATCACGCAGGAAAGACCGATCAGTACACTCATCAATACCAGACTCCCACTGCTAGACTGAGAGGACACATCAAATGTCCGACCTAAAATCACAAGAAGCAAACAAAAACGACAGCATACAAAACAGAACAAAACAAAACAAATTCAGGGCCGCGGGTTGCAAAAGATTCTCCTAAGTGCCCTCCTAGGAGAGTACTTAGGAGGATGTCTGGGAGCTGTCTAGGAGTGACTTAGGAGACCTCCTAAACCCGTTTCAAAACATTTCTCCTAAGTTTAGCTGGCGCCGCTCCTAAACTTAGCCAACTTAGGAGAAAAGTTAGGAGTGGTGGATAGCACTCCTAGCTTAGGAGAATCTTTTGAAACCCGATTCTCCTAAAGTGAACACCTAAGCTGAACTTAGGAGCACTCCTAGGCTTAGGAGAATCTTTTGCAACGCGGCCCAGATACATAAACTGATAAAGACAAAAGATTCTGATGGGAAAACCTCAAAATTCTTTTTTCCTACATACAAATATATACGCAGTTCTAATGGATTAACCCGAGTTGGCGTAAATGAGACTTGTGTCAAACCCAAGCACATAAAAGATAAGTCAACATAAGTGTATATAAAAGAATAAGCATAAAGAATACACATCAGGAGTGAATGCTTCCATTTTTTTGCCTACGCCACGCATTTTCTCAGATGTACAAAAACAAGCTAAAAATTATTATTTTCGGCCGATTTTGTCACTTCCATTGTTTGAAACACATTTATGGAAAGCTAAGAATGGAACACACCAGGGCTGATGTTATCAACGGCCAAACCCGGGTTAAGTCACAAACCTGGGCTAACTTTGCTATCTTTAACACATAAAGATAACCCGGCGTATTTACTAGTTAACCCGGATTTAGGCGTTGATAACATCGAAACCCAGCCTATTTAACAGCCTTGACAGTTGTTGAGATCAGTGGCGCACATACGAAATTTTTTCAGGGGGGCGGACCTCAAAAAAATTGTGGGTCTGAGGGCGAAGCCCACCAGAAGTTGAAAAATGATTGAAAACAAGGTTGAAAATGGAAAAATATGTGTAAATTAAGCAAAGGAGGCGCGAAAATTTTTGAAAATGTTAACAAAAGTCGCTATTGGAAGGTTTAAAACTCTGAAATAAGGGTAAATTAAGCAACATTTAAGTAAATTTCGCGCCGACGGCGCGAAAAATTTGAAACTGTATGTCCGCGCTACGCCGGACAATAAATTCTTTCCTTTACGTCTGGTTTCAGGGGGGGGGGCGGGGGGCCGCCCCCCCCCCCCCCCCCCCCCGTGCGCCCCTGGTTGAGAAATGAGATTATTTCTAAAAAGACAAATACGTACATAACAAATACAATGTATTATTGACAACATAGAGGTAGGTACCTCTGTACGGATATATTGGTTTTGAATGAGTAAGGGAGGGATGGAGGTGATGAGAGGAGGAGGAGGCGTCCCCCGAGCCGGGGAAGGAGGAGGGATAGTCGGACGGGAAGCGACGAAACAGGTCCGAGGAGAGCCCACCACCACCGCCGCCGTAGTCCTCTGAGGGCGCGGGAGGACTGGTCGCCTCAAATGTCGCTCTCACATCCTTTCGGCCACAAATCTAAACAGCAACCAAACGATGTGTATATACGTAGTGCACAAGTCTTTACTGATAAAAACAGTTCATTACCCCGCTTATGATGATCTGCTTGTTTTTAGCAGTGATTTTGAGCCAATCTTATTCAGATAAAAATGCTACGTAACGTGCTTTCTGTCGCATAGAAATTGGCACATACCTCTGGGGCCACACTGTCTGCAATGCAAACTCTGAATCGATCTTGTTGTCCATAGAAACTGGAGTCCAACAGAGTTCGTTTCACCACGCTGAAGACGCACAATATAATATGATATGCACTTATACAAAATATTTTGGGTTTTCTGCCGTATTTGGCACTTCCGATACAACCCGCTATGATGATAGAAATAGTCACATCTAAGAGTTTTGGGACAGAATTTGAAAATACCTTCCAGCATAAAATGGGATATATTCAAAATTTTTGGAAGCCAATATCTCACAAAAATTTACATGTTTAACAAAAGTGCCCCTGCATACTTCAATGCTCAGGCAAAAACACTCATATTACAAAATAAATGTATATATATAATTTTAAGCTTATAAACATCAAAAACCCAGTGCATGTAAAAGTTTATGACGAAACCGAAACTCACAAAAAATCTGAAATGAGAGATTGTTTCGAGCTCACTTTGATGCTACAAGGTCTACCCGCACACACAGTAGTAAACTTAATTCATACACATCAACATAGCAATGCGGTTTCAGTATTCCATGAGGCTTGCTCACTCTGTAACTGTCCGGGGCCGTGGAGAGCACTAAAATATAATAAGTAGCTCAATATTCGCATTTTCTACATTAAACCACGAATGAATACGTAAACAAACAAGGGGAAAGGAAGAAACCTTTCTACTATATACGATGAACTTTTTCTAGTGGAGGGTGGGTACCCCCATTCGACCCCCCACCCACTATAAGGAGCCCAGAAATGTCAAAATTTAAGGATTTGTGGTAAAAAATTTCCGGTCACGACGGAATTTTCTGATCAAAAATCGTCTACGTATTTTGGTGCTAAAACTTGAAGCATGTTTAGGCCATTTTATTCCCCCACTTATTGGTTCCCCCCAAGAAAAAGCCCCGCTACGCTAAGTTTCTCTGTTACTTTACGGAAGTGAATTTTTAAATATGACATAACAGAAGTAAATTATGGTTCATAAAATATGCACAAAACGGTATGTACAGACATACATAAATTTAGCAAACTCATGGTTAAAAATGTTAACATAATTTGAAAGATGCACCGGGGCCACCAACTACCAAGTCCACCTTCGACCCGGTGCCTAAAAATATTTCTGAGGTACAAATAGAAAATTTTCGAAAGTTTTTAGTTTTTACAACATTTTCTGGTATACAAACGTTAGTAATGTTGTTTTCATCAAAATCGGAGAAAACAAACGATTTGTAAGACGTTGCCCTATTTTTGACTTTCAAAATTTCGAAATTTTTGACAATGTCAAAAGTTTCCAAAATTTAGCTGATATTTGGCCCCGGGCGGGATCGGGATCGGGATCGGAGCCGGGCCAGGCCCAGGTGCACCCGTACTTGAAACTAAAGTCTGACTAAAAATGTAGAAAGCGAAATTGTTTTCTTTATATCTCAAAAACGCTTCAAGGGCGCCGCTTTTATATGCCCAGAAAGATTGGTATATGGCACTAGCGCGATGCTGTCAGAAAAATTTTCCCCTTGTCTGAAAGTCCTACACAGCAAATTTCAACTTTTTGGTTGGAAATTGCGTGAGTTATTCCATTTTTTCGATTTTCAAAATCCTTTGATCTTTGCCCCTTTTTCGACTTTGACTGGCTACTACTCGTGATTCGTTCAGTGGAAAATTTTTCGATTAGATTTTCAGGACCGCCTAGGCGTCAGCTTTGATCTCAAATATGTGGTATATATCTATATATTTCAAAATTTTAAAGTAGATTTTTTCGAAAAATACCACTTTTTGACCCAAAATTTCGGCATAGCGATTCTAGAAAAAGTGAGTAAAAATAGCATAATAATAAAGTTCAATCTGAGCTGTATCCAACGATATAAAGTTTTCGCAGCTACGACTTATATATATTGCGCCAGCAATGAATATTTAAACAATTTCCCTTATTTCAGCTGGTTTTTGGTAGTTTAAGCTGGCTCAGGAATTTGCTGGCGCAATATAAGTCGTAGCCGCAAAAACTTTATATCGTTGGATACAGCTCAGATTGAACTTTATTATTACGCTATTTTTACTCACTTTTGCTAGAATCGCTATGCCGAAATTTTGGGTGAAAAAGTGGTATTTTTCGAAAAAATCTACTTTCAAATTTTGAAATACCACATAATCAGGTGAAAGCTGACGCCTAGGCGGTCCTGAAAATCTAACCGAAAAATTTTAAAACTAAACGAGTCACGAGTAGTAGTCAGTCAAAGTCGAAAAAGTGGCAAAGATCAAAGGATTTTGAAAATCGAAAAATGGAATAACGCAATTTTCAAACAAAGTTGACACTTGGTGTGTAGGACTTTCAGTCAAGGGGAAAATTTTCCTGAAAAAACTCGCGCTAGTACCATGTATAAACCAATATCTCTGGACATAAATCGCACGGGAAGTTTTAAAAAAATTTTTACGAAAAGAAAGATCTCATCAGTCCGGTTCAGAAAATATATACTTTGTGGTAGCTATCTTGAAGCGTTTTTGAGATATAAAGAAAACAATTTCGCTTTTTACATTTTTTGGTCAGACTATAGAATTATATATAGACTATATACGTATATATACAAGTATGAAAAATGCTCCTTGCAGTCGCATGAAAAGTTAATATGAGCTATGATGGTCAACATTTAAATGTGTCAAGGACAAGATTTAAAATGTTTAATATGAGCCAACATCTAAATAAGTAGAGGACAAGATGTAAACGGCTAATATGAGCCGCTACGTTTCTCTTGGGCTCATATTGACACTCATTTAGCTTTAGCTTACTTTTAATCCAACACTGAAATGGCTTGCATGAATAACGACGCATAAACATTAATTTTGCAAAGCTGTACGTAAATGTTTTCTTCTCCACCGCTACATCCAAGTACACATTTAAGGCCACCACATAAAGTCAACAAAACGAAACCGAAGTCAAATCTAATGAAGAAACGAAAATGTGGAACTTACACATGTTGTGACATAGCTTAGTTCAAATTTGCTGTGCTGTAACCCCCGTGCCTCCATCCAAGTTGTGAAGCACGATGTGCAATGTGCTTCACAACTGCATTTGCGAAGCACGCTGTACCGTGCTTCACAACTAGTTGTGAAGCACGCTGAAGTAGATGCACTCTGTGGAGTTGGAATGTATATAAGAAATGAAATTGCCACTTCAGCACTAGAGACCCGAAAAATTCTGTCCTCGACTGGGATTCGAACCCACGACTTTCGGTTTATCAGTCCGCTGCTCTCCCAACTGAGCTAACGAGGCTTCAGACATACAAAGCTAGAAGGAGTTTGTATCCAAACTGAAGTAATAAATGAATAATGTGCTTTACGTACAACGCGGACAAACACATGACCCAGGGCGAGGAACACTCTGGTGTGCTGCCTGCCAAGTCTAATTCAAATTTCAGGTATTTTAAATTTGAACTAAGCTATTTCACAACTATGTTGTTGCACAATTTCTCGCGCACCATCCAATTTACGGACACGCCAAGCAAAACTGCAAGGGGTTGTGAAACCCGAGTGTTTCGGAAAGCTTAGCACTCGAATTCTTTTGTGGTACCTCGGGCTCCGCTTCGCTCCCGCCCTCGTACCACAAAAAATTCTCGTGCAAGCTTTCACGAAACACTCGGGTTTGTGTAATGGGTCCGCTTCGCTCGTGCATCACAACCCCTCGCAGTTTCGCTTAGCGTGCCTGTAAATCAGCTAGTGCACTCTATGTTGGGCAACAACCTATACT
>JASAND010029583.1:0-11858 GCA_030248195.1 Trissonchulus latispiculum | reverse complement strand
CGCATTTTCTGTGTATGCGTGAGAATGGTGTTTCTTTGTGGGACGTATTTAAGACAGCTTGAGTAGTTCTATGACGTTATCAGAGTTTCTACCTGGTGCCTTTTGATGAAAATTGAAAAGAAATTCGTCTAAAGAGAAATGCCCTAAAGTAACCAAAGTTTGTCTCCAAAGTTACGTATTACTGTAGAAGTCAAACGTTTCGGCTCTCCAGAGTAAACAAAGACAGTCGACAGAAACAGGAATACGGTAGAAAATCAGCGATTGGACAGTTCAAAAAAAGTTAGAACGCAGCCTAGCTAAAGGCGAAAAAAGTTGGGATAAGAAAGTGTAGTGGAGCTCAGCCAGCACTAGTGGGGGTGGGAAGGTCAAAAGTGGTGAAATCCAAATGGCTCAAATGAAATGGCCAAATTTATCAAAGCTCGCCAAAATACACTAAAATTAGCCTTTTTTCAACATATTCTGTTATAGCTAAGCTTAAAAATTTTCAAAAATTCAGTTTGTCACCAGAAAAGGCGACTTTGAATAAAAAAGCATCCGGCGAAGCCTTAAAATTTTTGTGTATTTAGATATTTTCTTTTCGGCAATGTCGATTTTGAAACTTCTCCTCTCAACCCCCAGAGCATCTAATGGGGATCGGCATTGGAATTCAAATCTCCGTTGCATCCGTGCTGGGCTTAGATTGTCTGTCCAAATCAGCACCGTAAAAAGATATTTATCAGCGGTTACTGCATTTATTTCACATAGCTTTGAATCACTCATGCTGCTTTCATCGACATATTGACATCATTATCAATATGTATCGATGCCATTGTGACAGATGAAGACCATCAGTCTACCGTCGGCATAAGCACGCTCATTAAAATGTTACAATGCGTATGTCCAGGAAAACAGCACAAACTGTGCTTCGTAACTGTGTTGTAACGGATCAAGGTTGGAATGGTCAACCTTTCCGTTGCTGGTGAGTAGCTAGGCTAGCTACCCTCCTGGCTTCTCATAACATCATCAAGTGGGCTTATGCCGACGGTAGACTGATGGTCTTCATCTGTCACAATGGCATCGATACATATTGATAATGATGTCAATATGTCGATGAAAGCAGCATGAGTGATT
The DNA here is from genome assembly GCA_030248195.1 of Trissonchulus latispiculum. Taxonomy (NCBI): domain Eukaryota; kingdom Metazoa; phylum Nematoda; class Enoplea; order Enoplida; family Ironidae; genus Trissonchulus; species Trissonchulus latispiculum. The sequence continues at coordinate 10,748 of JASAND010029583.1, read as the reverse complement.
CAAAGCTATGTGAAATAAATGCAGTAACCGCTGATAAATATCTTTTTACGGTGCTGATTTGGACAGACAATCTAAGCCCAGCACGGATGCAACGGAGATTTGAATTCCAATGCCGATCCCCATTAGATGCTCTGGGGGTTGAGAGGAGAAGTTTCAAAATCGACATTGCCGAAAAGAAAATATCTAAATACACAAAAATTTTAAGGCTTCGCCGGATGCTTTTTTATTCAAAGTCGCCTTTTCTGGTGACAAACTGAATTTTTGAAAATTTTTAAGCTTAGCTATAACAGAATATGTTGAAAAAAGGCTAATTTTAGTGTATTTTGGCGAGCTTTGACCATTTACTTTGGCCATTTCATTTAGACCATTTAGTTTCACCACTTTTGACCTTCCCACCCCCACTAGTGCTGGCTGAGCTCCACTACACTTTCTTATCCCAACTTTTTTCGCCTTTAGCTAGGCTGCGTTCTAACTTTTTTTGAACTGTCCAATCGCTGATTTTCTACCGTATTCCTGTTTCTGTCGACTGTCTTTGTTTACTCTGGAGAGCCGAAACGTTTGACTTCTACAGTAATACGTAACTTTGGAGACAAACTTTGGTTACTTTAGGGCATTTCTCTTTAGACGAATTTCTTTTCAATTTTCATCAAAAGGCACCAGGTAGAAACTCTGATAACGTCATAGAACTACTCAAGCTGTCTTAAATACGTCCCACAAAGAAACACCATTCTCACGCATACACAGAAAATGCGCCCGAAACAACAAAATTCCACCAAATCCGAAAATACCTAGTCAATTCAAATTTAGGGTAGCTATGTCCAAAAGGATTCCTCAGTACTTCCACACCACAACCAGAATAGAAAACACTTCGACCGATGCTGATCCAAAGTAATCAAATGAACAGTTCCATGTAAAACATTCAATACATATACAATTATTGTCACAAATGTAGTAGCTGAAATTTTTCACTTAGAGTCTTAAACAGTTCAAAATGTAACAAAAAAATTCAAAACGATTCATCACCAAGCTATTTGCTTTGCCCCTACAGTCCACTCCACAAAAATGTGGGTCGACTGTGGGACTCCAGAGTCAGTGATAGTCGGAATGATGATGATGATGGTGGTGGTGGTGATGATGATGATGATGATGATGATGATGATGATGATGATGATGATGATACTGCAGTACCAGCCAGCGAGGCCCCCAGATTGACCTAAAAATCATGCGACATGGTGTTAGTAGGCAGCATAGGATGTGAACCAGGTAGGGCATACAACAGGAACGAAATTAAATTAAATTCAATTGAAATTAAATGAAATGAAGGAAACAAACAGCCAGACACACACGGACGGTGTTCATACAAAATCAAAGTGCAAGTACTGCCGCAGATGCGAATTGGACAACAAAAACCGGTCTTATGGGAGGAAAAGCTCATGCACGGCTTTTTGCAAACGAAACTTAAGGTGGTGTAGAAATGTGGTTGCTCGATGAACGGCTATGTGAATGACTAATAAAGAATTATGCAGGTCCCTCGGTAGTGTATGCCTAAACGCTATCTCCTCGCGCCTATCTCCGAAAATACGGAAACTAGAAATTAAGGGAACACGATACTTTTAATTCAATAACTAAACTCACTATACAGTTTCAACCACAAGACACAACCCCCCTACCGGGCCAAGAAAAACCAACGCCCCCCACAACAACAAAACATCAACGCCGGCGCTGCCTGTAGGCCGCTTCCCGCCTGTGCCGAGTCTTCTCGTCAGCGTCGACCTCCCGGGGCAAATTTGGGAACAGTTCTGCTCGCACGGTCATCAAAAGTTTGCCCATCCAATTTTTCCCCGGACGCTTAGGATCAATCATAAGTCGACGAATTTCAGTAGCCGATTTTCGAACAAGCTTAGAAAAATCCATACCCACACTCCAATACTTATCCTCGTTCACAGCTTCAGCCAAACACGCAACCCTCGAAGTTTGCAAAGCCTTGTAAAGTTGGGGACACGATCGAACTTTAGCCCTCAAACACTCTAGCATATATACGGTCCGATCCACCGACCCGAACCCCGAACCATCATCATTATCATGCCACATACGACTCAAGGTGGAATTCCGAGGGACCCAATGCGTCAGAAAAAATTCAGAACCCTTCTTAGCTGCAAAAGGAGAACCCGTCTCACAATTTCACGCGCCGGCTGATGTAAACCGAACCAATCGTAAGCCTTGTAGAACTGATAAGGGTACTCGTTCACTGCAAATTGACGCCCCCACAAAGTCATGTACTCGTCCTGAACCTTCGCGTCTGGATCTGGCTGCAGAGGATACATGTTGGACATTGACATTCGACTACCTTTGAAAAACACAACCTGTGGATATTCCCCTACACTATCCTCCGACATCAACCGGTGAGCCCAAATTTTGGATTCCAAATCAGCAACAAGGTCATTCAGCTGCTGGGCCCGTTTCTCCCACGCGTCCTGGACTCGACTAATTGGAGTAATAAATCGCCGCATATGAGGATAGCAACGGATCGGCGGAAAAAGTCTAGAAATAGCATCAGCAAATGCCGCTGTACGATAAGGGCCATACCCAAACATTTCTAAAGAATCAAAAACTATTTGACCGTCCCGTTTAAGAGCTGGAAAGACGACCGTACAAGCCCAAAATTCTGGATCAAAACCCGGAAACAAGCAATTTTGATCCAAGGCGGCAGGCTGGCGTTCATAAATGATCTCGACTGGAGCCCCCGGGATCAGTTCCTTCAAATGCTGGTGATACTTCTCAATAATATTGGAGCTCAAAGCAAAAGGAATATCCAACTCGCAAAGATGTTGGTCCCAAAATTTCCACGAAGCACCAAAAAATGGATTTAGGTGCCGAGGTTCCGTCTTTGCCCGAAGATCCGGAAGATACGCCACTTGCCATTGCGGTTCTGAATAGGTTCTAAAAGGAACAGCTATTGGCGATTGCTGCACCACTGACCACACAGCAGGCCAGTACGGCAGATCTACCCGCTGCTGCCCCCGATAAGGCCGGATCAGGTAGGCCTGATCTGGAGAAACCGCCTTCGGGTCATAAAGACCTAAATGAATTACATCTAAAGAAGGGTTATAATCTTTACGAGACATATCGAACACATCAAAAGACCCTTCATTCACATCACCTAAATACTGAGGATCCCAATCAACACGGACAAATCCCCGAGGAGGATCCATAGCAAAGGGGACCGGAATCAAGCGATCCAACACAATTTTGAGGTTATCCTCATGAAGAAAATGATTCATTTTGCTGCAGAAGTTGTAGAAGAAACTATTCATTTCTTCTGCAACTCTAATGTCAAGTCTTATTTTTGTAATATCTAACTCCTCAATTGAAAGGTTCTCTAACAACTTCACTCTAGACAGTGCGACATAGGTCTGCCCAGCGCTAAAAATTCTTGAACCTACATTAACTACAGCTTTTTAGAGTGTTTGTCCTTGACACTTGTGCATAGTTAAGGCCCATGACAAGACAAGCGGAAATTGGGTGCGCTCAACATCAGTTCCTTTCACTTGAAAGTTTGATGAGCTAAAAGAGATAGTAGTAGTGTTTATCTTTTTGAGTCTGTCAAATCTTACTATGCAAGTATTATTTTTACTTATATGTTCCACGAATTCACCTGTGGCTCCATTGACAAGACCCCTTTGTACATTTGTAAGCCAATTAACATTAATTTCTTATCTTCTACTCCTGTTTTATTTAAGTCAAATGACATCTTTCACATGAATGAAAGAAATGACAAATGATGTTTCTAGTTAACAAAACTCTAGAACTCTTAACTAGCTTAAGAGTAGAGCACAATCCTACCGAGTAACGTTCGTCTTCGATATCTAGTTCATGCGCTAAAGAAAGATTTTCAAATTTATCGATTGCATTAATTGTAATTATCTGATAACCAGTTTGTTCATGAAGCTCTTCGAGTTTCAGATTGTTGTAATTGGTGCATTGTTTTCGTGTAGGGAATATTCGTATGGCTGTATCGAATTTGGAGTCTTTGAAATGTACGCCTACGCGTGATTGTAGCAATAAAATGTCCTTAACTGTAAACTTATTTTCTCTTAACCTGTTCAGAAGACGAGCAAAAGTGTTATCACTATTCTGTCTAATGTTTTGTTTTAAAACTGTCGCTTCAACTAAATCTCTCCAGAGATGAACAGGTCCAAGATCAGAGTCATCAAAAATCCACTTTCCCTGTACGGGTTTAAGCTGATAAAAGCCACCAACAAAAATCATTGTTTTAATACCTCCAAAGAAAACGTTACAGTCATATATTTCTAGTAGTCTTAAGTTTATATTACATAGTTAAGAGTATGAAAGCATGCTGCATTCGTCAATGATAATAGTCTCTATATCCTTTAAATCTTGTCTCAGGATAGACAGTTTAGCAGCCGACAGGGGATAATGGTTACCGTCTTTTCTTTCAGGGTGTTTTATGGCAAGCCAAAGAGCTCTGTGAATTGTGGCTCCGCCTATACTATAGCTAGCGACCCCGGTTGTAGCTGTGATTAATACTGCGCATTTATTTCTTAGCCTATTTATATAATTTTGCAGAAAACTAATTATGTACGATTTCCCTGTGCCTGCACTGCTAGAAATAATCATGCACAATGGCAGGTTTTTGTTCTGCATCATGTGTTGATGTAATGTATCAACAATTAGTGCTTATTCCTTGGTTAGAGATCGTAACCGACCATAGAATTCCTCGTTGCTGAACTGTAGCAGTAGTTGTGCAACATTTGATTCAGATGCTTCTGTTGCCATAGACAACGGACGTTCTGATTCAAATATGTTGACTAAGGGATCGCCTTTGTCGTTTTCTTCAACGATATCTAAATGTTGCGTCGCTGGATTTAAACCTGTTAGTACATTATTGCTGCATTTCTGAGCTAATGTTAATGCTAAGTGTAAATCGCGTTCGAAGTGATCGTATTCTTTGTGCAACGGATCTAAAGATTTAGCTTCCTCAACAAAGCAGTCATAGGCATTAGAGTATCCTAGCAGAAGTGCGTCTTCGTCTCGCCAAGACTTGAATGCACATAACTTTCCATAAGCATAATCAATTAGTTGTGTCGGCAGCTTAAAGTGAGGCAGAATGAGTGCTTGTTGTTTTCTACGTTTGAATACTATTTTGCTGTTGTCGAGTAAGTGCCACCGTTTGGTGGATCGCCCAAGAGCAAGTTCAGCCTTGCACGTGTACCAGGCGGCGAATTCAGCTAGACACATACTTTCGAAAAGTGGTTCTGGTGGCCGTTTCTTGTAGTCATCAAATATCTTGGAAACGTAAATGTCGTTACTATGGACCGGTAGCTGTCGTCGCTCTCTTGCTGGCTTCAGCATTCGAAATCTTTTAGAAGGCATGAATACGTTTAAATACAAGCTGTCTCTGCTAGAGTCTACGTATGGAAAGCTTAGTAATCTCCACGCTGCTTCTTGAGCACAAATTTCTCTTCGACTTAGCACAGAGCTTCCCAATTTAAATAATGTTTTACGGTCAGAGGAGTCTTGAGGAATTGCCTGTAAAGCTGCAGCTATTGTAGTTTTTAGTGCTTCTGACTCAGACTTGCACATGTATGCGCAAACGTACAGTGCTAAGCCATAGTATGAACCCACAAACTGTATGTCGTGGTTTGCTTTCCATGTCAACGCTACTATTCTATTATACGAGTTTAAATACTGATCTTGTGGAGTTAATCTTTTCCCAATTATTATTCGTCTGGGTTTCCGCTGTCACGGCTTGTTCTGAATCTTGTTTTTTGCTCAGCGGATACGGTATATTGAACCGACGTTTGCTGTTTTTCTTACATGTATGCGTGTGGTGGTGTATTTGAACTGTGCTAACTATTTCGTACAGTCTTGGCTCCTCTTTTTCGGAAGGCATGACTGTTTGCACATATTTGTCATAAAAGTCGCACACAATTTTTTCTCCCATTCGAACTTTGGGTGCTCTTTCAATCCACAAAAACACACGCAGATGCGGCGACCCTCTTTTTTGAAACTCTACTCGTGTAAAAAGTCTTTTATTTTGCCTAGAGGTATCAGTTTTCCTTTCAATATAAACTTGAAACAAGTCGGCTCCTAAAAGGAGCATGATCTCGCAGCAGATAGTTACCGATTAAGGTTTAATCTTGTTTTTGGCAACTTTTGAGCAAAAGGTTTGAAAAATGCGGTTTTTATTCATTCACCCTCTAAGAAAAAATTCGCCTCCGGCTTATATTGGCAGCCGTTGAAACTCTTGCCAAATACTCAATCTTGATAAATAGTCTTCTCCCATACACTGGTTATGGTCATACGTATGCAGGAGGCGATAAGTTTTGGGGATGGGAAATGAGGGTGAAGCGACACCGAAGGCTGTCGAAAAACAAGAATTTTTCAGTTGTGGGCCGAAAGAGCTGGAGAGAGCTGGATCCGGTTTCTTTTTTCTTGTCCAGGTACAATGCATGACCCCCCAGAATCAGCCACCCAGAAGCAGTAATCAGCACTAAAGTCTGACACAAAAATGTGTGTACAAGATCTGTAAGGCCTCCTACGTTGTAACCTCATAAAACCACATATTTTTGGAATTCTTGCAGCGAGACAAACATTTTTATATAATTTAAAATTTTAAAATCGATTGACATAAGAAAGAAAAAAAATCGGTTGAGAAATAAAAATTTTATCCCAAAAATTCGTTTTTCCATTTTCTTTGATGTTTGCCGCTTTTAGCAACTTTGACTGGTTATTACTCGCGATTCGCTCGACAGAAAATTTTTCGATTAGATTTTCAGGACCGCCTAGGCGCCCGCTTTCACCTAATACGTGGTATTGCAAATTTTGAAAGTAGGTTTTTTGAAAAATACCACTTTTTGACAAAAAATTTCGGCAAAGCAGATTTAGCAAAAGTTAGTAAAAATAACATAATCATAAACTTCAAGCTGAGCTGAATCCAACGATATAAAGGTTTTGCTGCCACGACTTATATTACGCCAGCAATGAATTCTTAATCAATACCCATTATTTCAGCTGGTTTTTGGATCTCTTAGATGTTGCCGCCGTGATTTGATTGAAGCTGTGTAAACTAGCAAAACCAGCTGAAGTAAGGGATATTGATTAAGAATTCATTGCTGGCGTAATATAAGTCGTGGCAACAAAGCCTTTTCGTTGGATTCAGCTCAGCTTGAAGTTTATGATTATGTTATTTTTACTCACTTTTGCTAAATCTGCTTTGCCGAAATTTTTTGTCAAAAAGTGGTATTTTCCAAAAAAATCGACTTTCAAAATTTGAAATACCACTTATATCGGCTGAGAGCGGGCGCCTAGGCTGTGCTGAAAAGCTAATCAAAAAAAGTTTTTGTTGAGCGAGTCGCGAGTAATAGCCAGTCAAAGTTGCAAAAAGCGTTAAACATCAAAGAAAATGGAAAAACGAAATTTTGGAATTAAATGCTTATTTCTCAACCGATTTTTTCGTTCTTGTGTCAATCGATGCGTCTTCGGACGGGAAAATTTTCCTGAAAGAATGAGCAGAATAACTTGAACGGCCAGAAAAAATTCCCCCGAAAAACCAATATTTTAAAATTTTTGAAATTTTAAAAATTTTTACAGTCTATAAAAAGTTTTGTCTCGCTGCAAGGATTTCGAAAATATATGGTTGTATGGGGTTACGACGTATATTTAGTTCACTGGAGTCCTTACAGGTTTTGTACACACATTTGTGTCAGACTTTAGTTCTATGATTTTAGAATTTGGTTATATTAAAGTCTGACACAAAAATGTGTGTACAAAATCTGTAAGGCCTCCAGTGAACTAAATATACGTCGTAACACCATAAAACCATATATTTTCGGAATCCTTGCAGCGAGACGAACATTTTTATAAAATTTAAATTTTTTTAAAAATTCAAAAATTTTAAAATATTGGTTTTCCGGGGAATTTTTTCGGACCGTTCAACGTATTCAGCTCATTCATTCCGAAAAATTTTCCCATCCGAAGACGCGTCGATTGACATAAGAACGGAAAACATCGGTTGAGAAATAAGCATTTTATTCTAAAAACTCGTTTTTCCATTTTCTTTGATGTTTGCCGCTTTTTGCAGCTTTGACTGGTTGTTACTCACGACTCGCTCAACAGAAAATTTTTTCGATTAGATTTTCAGGACCGCCTAGGCGTCCGCTTTCAACTGATATGTGGTATTTCAAATTTTAAAAGTTGATTTTTTGGAAAAATACCACTTTTTGACCAAAAATTTCGGCATAGCGATTTCAGCAAAAGTGAGTAAAAATAGCGTAATCATAAAGTTCAATTTGAGCTGAATACAACGATATAAAGTTTTCGTGGCTACGACTTATATTGCGTCCGCAATGATTTTTCAAACAGTATCCCTTATTTTTGCTGGTTTTTGGCTCTCATTGATGTTGCCGCCGTGATTTGACTGAATCAGTGTAAACTAGCAAAAACCAGCTGAAATAAGGGATATTATTTAAAAATTCACTGCTGACGCAATATAAGTCGTAGCAACAAAACTTTTATATCGTTGGATGCAGCTCAGCTTGAACTTTATGATTATGTTATTTTTACTCACTTTTGCTAATTTTGCTTTGCCGAAATGTTGGGTCAAAAAGTGGTATTTTTCAAACAAATCGACTTTCAAAATTTGATATACCACATATATCAGGTGAAAGCGGACGCCTAGGCGGTCCTGAAAATCTAATCGAAAAAATTTTCCGTTGAGCGAGTCGTGAGTAACAACCAGTCAAAACTGCAAAAAGCGGCAAACATCAAAGAAAATGAAAAAACTAGTTTTTAGAATAAAATGCTTATTTCTCAACCGATTTTTTCCGTTCTTGTGTCAATCGATGCGTCTTCGGATGGAAAAATTTTTCGGAATGAATAAGCTGAATACCTTGAACGGTCTGAAAAAATTCCCCGAAAAACCAATATTTTAAAATTTTTAAATTTTTAAAAAATTTTAAATTTTATAAAAATGTTTGTCTCGCTGCAAGGATTCCGAAAATATATGGTTTTATGGGGTTACGACGTATATTTTGTTCACTGGAGGCCTTACAGATTTTGTACACACATTTTTGTGTCAGACTTTAGTAGGTTACAGTTTTTGCAAAAATTTTGAAAACATAGTGACAGTTGACGTCCCAGTGACCTGCAAATTCAGCTAGGTTTTTTAGTTGGACTATGTTTACAGTCACATCCTATAGCTACATATCAAATCAAGCGCGTACCAGCAGAATGCTTCTTCAAACTGACAATGTTCAGTCAATCCTAATTTGCATATTGTTGATGGGCCAATGAAAGCTAATTTCAATTTTCAACCGGCGGGGGAATGTTGCTAATATTTTGCGTCATACGAAGCAAAATTATGCCAAGCCCCCTGCCAGAAGTTTCACAAAAATATAAAATTTTTAGAACATTGAGTTGAAGTAGTTGCAGGAAACCTAATGTCGCGACAGAGCAGGTACCTGAAGTTCAACATTAGAATAAAGCCTTCCATTGTGGAATATTTCATAATCTTTCGTGAAAATCTTCATAAACGATGGAACAAATTCTGGACTTAGCTAATCGGGTGGTTTTCACTATGGAGTTGAATTTAAAAGTATGGGTAGTAATTGAGTCGTCAGTTAGTCGTTAGTTGTTAGTCGGTTGAGTGATTCGGGCGGGTACTGACTGGTGTTAGTTTGTGAGTTTGGCAGCTGTGACTTTGAGTCTCAATACTACATTTTGTCGTGCTTACTTTGTTATATTTTTCGGATTTGATACTTGTGGAATTTGAAAATGTATAGTTGAATTTTATTTGGTCGAAGTAAAGTATCGTGTCTCTTAATTCTTTAATTTCTATTATTTCGTGAGCTAGGCGCGAGGAGAAACTTATTTAGGCATACACTACCGAGCGAAGAACCTGCACATTTCTTTATTAGTAATTAATCTGACAGTACACTGAGCAATCACATTTCTACTCCATCTTCGACGGAAAATTCTAGCACACATCACGGGATTACCTTTTACAAGACCGTGTTGATTTTTACAATCTTGTGTGCCTTGACTACTACTACTTTTTGTTTCGTTGTTTGCCAATATTGTGGGGTATTCCTCCCAAACAGTGTTTGTATCAGCGGCAGATAATGTTACAAACCATGTCGGGGGGCCCAGCAGTCTAACCTTGGCCAATAAACTTAAGTTGTGATTGCAAATAGCTTGAGTATCCTCGTAAATTTCGTAAGTAAAAAAAGCAACTCTCCAAAAATTCTTCAGGAATTTGCTGTCTTAAATCACTTTCTGTCACTTTTTAAATCTAGACCTTCGCAAAGCAACGCCTACCGAATCGCTCAGTTTTTTAAATTCCACAATGCACAAAGCATAAAATTGATACAGTACGTCTTTTTGAAATCTAGTGTTAGTTGACAGCAACCACTTTTTAAAATATGTAGCGAAAGGGCAAGAGAGAAAGGGGTTTAAAGAGTCCACCTAAGATTAACTTTAATTTATGGGCAACTGTAGCTGAGACTGAGAGGTACTATGAAACACTACAGCCAGGTGAACACGAGATGCCAAGGCAACTCTTATATCCGTCGAACCAAGCAGCCTGGTTTAGTGCCCGATCCGGGATGGTTCACCTTATGGGGATCGTAAAGTGCTAGGTTCGAATCCCTGGTTTCTCTTCGCTCTGCGCTCGAGAAACCAATAGATGAAGATGTAGACCACAGGTCCACCAATACTCACTTCAGACC
>JASAND010029582.1:0-83269 GCA_030248195.1 Trissonchulus latispiculum | reverse complement strand
GAAGGCTGATATTTGGCATACAAAGGTTATTGGGCATGGGGAATCTGCTGGTGGGGTTATTTTGGGGATCCGACCCAAGGCTGGCCAGATCTGGTTCAACTGGTTCAAGGTTGAACCAGTTCCTGGTTCAAGCTACTGGAGATAGCTGGAAGGCTGATATTTGGCATACAAAAGTTATTGGGCATGGGGAATCTACTGGGGGTGTTATTTTGGGGATCCGGCCCATGGCTAGCCAGATCAGGTTCAACTGGTTCAAAGTTGAACCAGTTCCTGGTTCAAGCGACTGGAGATAGCTGGAAGGTTGATATTTGGCATACAAAGGTTATTGGGCATGGGGAATTCACCGGTGGTGTTATTTTGGGGTTCCGACCCATGGCTGGCTGGATCTGGTTCAACTGGTTCAAAGTTGAACCAGTTCCTGGTTCAGACTACTGGACATAGCTGGAAGGCTGACATTTGGCATACAAAAGTTATTGGGCATGGGGAATTCACCGGTGGTGTTATTTTGGGGTTCCGACCCATGGCTGGCCGGATCTGGTTCAACTGGTTCAAAGTTGAACCAGTTCCTGGTTCAGGCTACTGGACATAGCTGGAAGGCTGATATTTGGCATACAAAAGTTATTGGGCATGGGGAATTTACTGGTTGTGTTATTTCTGGGTTCCGACCCATGGCTGGTCAGATCTGGTTCAACTGGTTCAAAGTTGAACCAGTTCCTGGTTCAAGCTACTGGAGATAGCTGGAACGCTACGATTTTGCATACAAATGTTATTGGACGTGCGAATTGGTCATACCACCTAAAACAGCGTTTTTCGGAGTTTCGGAGCCTTAATAACTGGCTTATTTTTACTGGGGGTGGGGGGGTGGGGGCCCCCGCCCTCGGCAACCTCCCCCCCCCCCCCCCCCTCGAGGTTCCCCCCCCCCCCCCCGCCCCCCATAAAATTTTACCTCCCCCCATCACCCAAAACATTGCCGGATTTCACAATTTATACCCTAAATTTTCAAAAATTTTTCAGGCTTCGCCGGAATTTTACCGAACTTTTAGCTCTTTTAGCGTTAATAACACCTAAAATTAGTCATTTTTTAGCGATTTTTGGCAATTTTTACGCAAAAAACGTAAAAATTTGCAAAATTTTTTCAAAAAATATGCCCCCCCCCACGGTTGGTGAGCCCCCCCCCCTATCGATGGGGGGGCAACTTTGAGCCCCCCCCCCCATATCGCCCCCCCCCCCCATAAATTTTGGCCTAAAAATAACTAAATTAAGGCGGCGCTCCCAAAAATTGGAAGAAGGACAAAGTAGGAAAAATGCTCCTTGCAGTCGCATGTAAAATGCAATATGAGCTATGAGGGTCAACATTTAAATGTGTCAAGGACAAGATTTAAAACGTCTAATATGAGCCAGCATCTAAATCGGTAAAGGACAAGATGTAAACGGCTAATATGAGCACCTACGTTTCTCTTGGGCTCATATTGACGCGAGAAATATGAGATACTAAGTTGAGTTAACTCTTTTTTGCACTTTTCAAATTCGCATATACGTATGCATAATTGTCCTGACATACGTGTGCTCTTGATACAATAAGTAAAGTCAATCGTACGACACCGTGGATAAGCACACATCAAATTTTTACAGATCAGTTGTGTATTTTGTTGTATAAATGCTATGTACAGTGAGCCGATAGCGAAGACTATACCGGTTTACAGGAGCTTTATACATTTGTTTCTAGTATTTCAGTGTTTCAAAACTGGTATATGCCAAATATATACCACATAATTCAACTTTAAAGGGGAGAACTTTAGCTGTATAAAGTGTTCAGATACCTTAAATTCGGTGTTTGGGCTGGCGAAATTAGATTCAGGCAGGACATCTGTAACCAAACATTACATGAAGCTATTGATATTACGCAAAACGGTGAGGTGTTCAAAGAGTTGGGAATAAAAGTAAAAAGTCTGTAGGCAAAATGGTATGATGTCGTGATGTTAAGCCGTTGAAACCACGGCAGCGAGCGTCAATATGAGCCCAAGAGAAACGTAGCGGCTCATATTAGCCAGTTACATCTTGTCCTTTACCGATTTAGATGCTGGCTCATATTAGACGTTTTAAATCTTGTCCTTGACACATTTAAATGTTGACCCTCATAGCTCATATTGCATTTTACATGCGACTGCAAGGAGCATTTTTCCTACTTGTATATAATATATTATGTAGGGGCGCGATAGCGCCCCTACATAATATGGGTGTAAAGGCGTCTGCGCGGCCCCCTGGAGACCGTGTTGGCCTGGTGCCAGCTAATTAGAGGCCCGGGAGTGGTAAAAAGGTTACCATCGTGAACAACTCGAGTAGTACTACAAGTACCACCATACTTTTGGTTCGAATTCGAAACTTCGAATTTGTGTACTAGGCGATAGTTACCGTGCGTTTGTTTTTTTTTCTGAGTAAATAACGCTTATTGGAAATGCATTTTACGGCGAAGTGTTGGAACGATGTGGGTATTTTGGCACCATACTCTGGGCTTATTCTAGGGATTTTTTCTTGGGGGGGGGTTTCTTGGGGGGGGGGGCCCCCCCACGCTCCGCGTTTTTGGGGGGGGGAGAATTTTTCCAAAAAATACCCAAAAAAGCCCGTTTTTTTTCGCCATACCCTAAAAAGTTGATTTCCATACCAAAAATAACCAGATTTAGGGTCGGCGTTCCTCTTTCCGCCCGTGGAAAAGGGCCCAAAAATTGAGTAAAAATCTCCGGCGAAATTTTCCCAAATTTTTTGAAAATTTGGCCTTCTGAGCGATTTTTTCAGGGCACAAGTTGGTACCTCAAGGGGCCCCCCCTTTTTTGGGGGGGGGGGCGATTTTTGGGGGGGGGGAACGATTTTTGGGGGGGGGGAAGGGTGTTTATGGGGGGGCCCCCCCCCCCCCCCCACTAGAATAAGCCCAGATACACTACTATTATATGTTGGTAGACAGGATCGGATCCCCCATGCTACCTTTTTTTGGTCATTTTGGCACCTGGCCAATTTTGGCTCTGTGCCAAGGTCCCAAAGTCGGACTTTCGCTATTTTTCGCAAATTTTGGTCACACTTTTCTAGAACTGGGTAGAAATTGGAGAGGTCTAGTATCTTTTGTTGAAAACTACCAGTAGGGGTGCATAAAGTAACGAAGGGGATTTTTTAATTTTGCTCCCTAGCTTTCAGGAGATGGGCTCAAACTTTGCATTTTTTTGGCCTGTTTGGGCGAAAAGTTTCTAAGTCCCAATTTTACTAGAAATGGCCTAAAAGTCACTAAAAATGGCGTTTTTCGGCCTTGGGGTGGTACCCATATATAGTAAATCAGGGTCGCTGAAAACGATGAGCATACTGCCGATACCGCCCGAAGTGACCACTGGTCAGCATGGCTCCCGTGGTTCCTCGCCCAGGGTCAAAGTTGGGAAAACTCAGTCTAAACAGCGTTTTTCGGCGTTTTGGTCGGGGGCATATATAGTAAATCGACTACGCTCGTTTCAATGGGCATATCGCCGAAACCGACGGAAGTGACCACTGGTCACTACAGCCTATGGGGCCTATTGACCACTGGTCAAACGGCCTAAAACTGCGTATTTCGGCGTTTTGGTCGGGGGCATATATAGTAAATCGACTACGCTCGTTTCAATGGGCATATCGCCGAAACCGACGGAAGTGACCACTGGTCACTACAGCCTATGGGGCCTATTGACCACTGGTCAAACGGCCCAAAACAGCGTTTTTCGGCGTTTTGGTCGGGGGCATATATAGTAAATCGACTACGCTCGTTTCAATGGGCATATTGCCGAAACCGACGGAAGTGACCATTGGTCACTACAGTCTACGGGGCCTATTGACCACTGGTCAGACGGCCTAAAACTGCGTATTTCGGCGTTTCGGTCGGGGGCATATATAGTAAATCGACTACGATCGTTTCAATGGGCATATTGCCGAAACCGACGGAAGTGACCATTGGTCACTACAGTCTACGGGGCCTATTGACCACTGGTCAAACGGCATAAAACTGCGTATTTCGGCGTTTTGGTCGGGGGCATATATAGTAAATCGACTACGATCGTTTCAATGGGCATATTGCCGAAACCGACGGAAGTGACCATTGGTCACTACAGTCTACGGGGCCTATTGACCACTGGTCAAACGGCATAAAACTGCGTTTTTTGGCGTTTTGATCGGGGGCATATATAGTAAATCCACTACACTCGTTTCAATGGGCATATCGCCGAAATCGAGGGAGTGACCAGTGGTCACTACTGTCTATGGGGCCTATTGACCAGTGGTCAAACCCCTTAAAACAGCGTTTTTCGGCGTTTTGTTGGGGGCATATATTGTAAATCGACTACGCTCGTTTAGCATGGCACTGTTCAAGCTCCTTGTATCCATTACCGCATTGCTGGAAAGGGATCCTTTAAAATGACAGAAGGACAAGAAATAAAAATGCTCCTCTGGAGCATGAAAAAGTAATATGGGTGATGGTGAGGTTGCAAAATCAAGAGAGGACTAGTTTTTAAAATGCTTAATATGGGGCTAGGTTAAAAAATAGAAGAGGACTAGGTTGTGAGCGAATTAATATGGGCACAGCTTCGCCGAACAACCCATATTCGCGGTTTGTAAATGTAAATTATTATGCATATCCACGATACATTTTGTTTATAGTTCATAAATAACCTACAGCTACGGTATGTGCTCGAGCTTTATTCGAACTTTTATTTTAGCAAACGTTTTCTTCGATAAGTGCTTCATACTAAACAGCGCATTTTACGTATCCATTTATACGGAAAATTTATATTCAAGAATAATTTAGGACTCTCCCACGATCTTCTATTTCCTCCTGACTTGGACCAATAGCTTTAGCATCATATCCTTAGACCTCTCCTAGTAGTAGAGCCTGCGGTAGTTCAACACAACAAAATGGTGATAATTTACGTATATATTCCTAGCAGCTAGTGTAACAGTACATGCAAACTGCTATATTCGATGAGTATTCAACTGCTTAAATTTTTTGACTCACATTGATAGCTCTAAGCTAAGACGAAACGTGAAATCCCGCGAATATGGGTTGTTCGGCGAAGCTGTGCCCATATTAATTCGCTCACAACCTAGTCCTCTTCTATTTTTTAACCTAGCCCCATATTAAGCATTTTAAAAACTAGTCCTCTCTTGATTTTGCAACCTCACCATCACCCATATTACTTTTTCATGCTCCAGAGGAGCATTTTTATTTCTTGTATATATATATATATATATATATATATATATATATTAGTGATGTGGATCGGATCGGCGGATCGGATCGGATCGACCGATCCGGGGTCGGATCGGATCGGATCGGATCGACAAATTTTCGGATCGGATCGGCCGGATCGGATCGGCGTGAATTTTCCGGATCGCCGATCCGGCAAATGAGGCAAATTTTGAAAATTTGTACCAATTTCTTACAAAAATGCAAAATTTTTTCGAAAAAATTTTCAAGAGCATTTCTGAATTTTGTAATTTTGAATTTTCTGTTGTTAATATTTTTGTTTTATCTCCTCTTTCTGGATAAATAAATTTTTTATATGCATATACAAAAAAGTCAAACGGAACTGCTCTGTAAGATTTCCTGCTATGTAATTAATTTTCGGGCATTGTCCGCTTTCTAAATTTAGTACCGCTGACTGCTGAGAGTGACTTAGTCTGGTATGATTAAAAGTTCTCAATTAATACGAACGTTGTCTGAAATTGGAAGGAAACTTTCGCCCAAGTACGTTTGCTCAGAAGTGGACTCGGGAGCCTGCAAAATCCGCCGGACGCATTTTTGTACGATCAAGATTGTGTGTTCAAACTTCAATCATTTATTGCGAACTCATGCCTTCAAAGCAAACCCCAACAATATATATTTTTAGAATAGTCCTGAGCTGGAGATTTAGAACAACCTGCATATCGGGATTGAATCACGGAAAATATTTAATATTTAATATTAATTATTTAATTTATTAAAAATATTTAATTTCTCGAAAATTTTACTACATTCAAAATTTTGTATCCATGATCGAATAGAGTTGTTCCAGATCACTGTTTTTTGTGTTTTTTATTGTGTTTTCGCACACTTTTTTTAAAAACACAAAATTTTAAAAAACACACTAAAAAGCACAATCACATTTTCACCTGAAGGAGCGAATTTTTAATAATTTTAAGCCTAATTTTTAAGTTTTTCCAAAAAATTTTGCGCCTTCGGCGCAAATATCCTCTATATATCTATGTTTTTACTTCTGTTTGTTTTCGTCTGGGCATTAGTTTTCGTGTAGCCTTCCATTATTCTAAGCAAAGGTGTCATTAGGGACTGTATAGACAAATTATTCTATGAAATTTACGTTTCCAAATTCTGGAAATGACTGGAATAAAATAAACTGTCGAAAAGTAAAAGGTTTGAAGGATTACAGACCAAAATTTTCACAAATTTCTAAAAAATTCTCAACGTCTGGGGGGCTCCGCCCCCCAGACCCCCCATTGTAGCGCAAAAAAGACGTCTTCAATGCAAATATTTAACGTTCAAAACATTGAAATATGGTTTATGAAGACTGAGCATACAATATATGCTTTGTACTTCTTCTGTAACACGCGAAAAATGCTAAATATAGCTTAAAATGCTGTAAAAACCGTTAAAAACGTGTTAATACTGCGAAAAGCGAATTTCAGGAAAAACACAATTTTTTTTAAAAACACACATTTTCTTAAAAAAACACACTAAAAAACACAGGTAAAATTTTCAAAAAAAACCCTGTTCCAGATCCGTATATATTTTGCACTTGCATTAGAATGATAGGCATTATTTAAAAGCTAATTATGAGCTGTAAATGTACCAATTTCTCGAGTTCACTATTCATTCATTGATGCAAGTTTTCGTAAATTCCCGGAAAAGGGCGCATTACTGGGATTACTGGGGTCTAGTTGTATTAAAAAGGTTGTTCCGCTGGTCAGGACCTTTCGAGTATAGAGCTCTAAAACTGTTGGCAACGGAAAACATTTAAATTCGGAAAAATCTTGTTTTCGTGAATTTGGAAATCGAGTACATTTTGGGAAATAATTGTATTGTAAAACGTGTTCATACTGTCATCAGTTTTTAAATAATAACCATATCGTGAGCATCAAAACATTTAGATTTCGAAAATTTTGAAAAACCGAAATTTCCGAAGTTGGGTGAAAAGGTTGAAAGTACAAAAATATGCCGCGGAACCAGATATATTTGATCAAGAAAACTAAATCTTCAATGTACATAAATTTTAGCAAACCTTTTATTATTTAAGATTTTTCGTAATTAAAACCCAGGATTCCGGATTTTTCCGATTTTCCATGTCGTCTCCATTAACGAACGAAAAACTTTACATTGCTTGCTTATAAATACGACCAAAGTATATACTCACGTTTTTTGGTCTTACACTCCAGTTAGTTCAATTTAATTTTATCTTTGTATAGTTCTCACTTCTCACTGTCTTTTGTGTAGTTCTCACCAGATCTTAAACATCCAAAACCAAAGAAATCGTATTTTTCAAACGTGACTGCGCATCATTCTGCAGCTGCAGTTTCTGATACGGACTTTCGGAATTAAAAATTCAGATGCGAAGTTTGATGAAGAGTTTGCAAAATAATGGGAAATGGGAAACTATAACAATTTCAGTGTCTACAATTCAAAATTAAAATTAAGGTCGGATCGGATCGGATCGGTCCGATCCGGGGCTGGATCGGATCGGATCGGATCGGATCGCCGGCCGTTTGCCGGATCGGATCGGCAGGTGATTTTGGCTGCCGATCCGATCCGATCCACATCACTAATATATATATATATATATATATATATATATATATGTATACCGACTGCGGTGATGTAGCTCTAAAAACATTGTAAATACCTTGAAAAATATGAGAAAAGTGGATTTTTTCGTAGAATTGAAGGTTAATGACTCAAACTTTTGCGATCACAAAATTAGCTTGCGGGCTGCGGTCGCGGTCGCGGGCGGTCGTGGTCACGATGTCTGCGGTCGCGGTCGCAAAAATGTGCCCATGTCCAACTCTGGGACAACAACTTAACAAATAACATTGAGTAACATTGAGACATGACCTTGCACCTTGGCATTCCATGACAAAGTGGGAAACAGCGGGGGTCAGGACCCGAAGAAATTTTTGGAAAAAACGGAAAAATTGGTACTGGAAACATTTAAAGTTTTTACTCTTACAAAAGTGAATTTTCTCCCGAAATAATGTTGCGTCTAGCTTGCGTCCCGCTAAAATTTCATTGCGTCCAGACAAGAAACTTTGCGTCCAGACGCACATCTGGACGCAAAAAAACCCTGTTTCGACACATTTGAAAAATCGCCATTTTTCGGTACGGTACGGTGACAGCGACTATTTGAACACAGCGACGAACGGTACCAAAAATTAACCTATATAGGCATCAATAGACATTCTGACATTTTGTGGGTGCTTGTTGCCATGGTTTTGTGTTATTTAGGTATTTGCCAAAACACGGGAATTTCCAAAATTCCAATTGCCGGAGAAATCTTGATATCAGGCAAAGCTAAGCAGGATCCGCTAGTACCGTTCGAAATGCTTTATGATGTGATGTGAGCTATGATCTGTACGAATTAGAATTTTCAATTACATAGACCTCAAAGTTTTCAAAATATTTACTCAAAGTTGTTTGTAGACCCCCAATTTCGTAGGTGCAAAATGCTCAAATTTGACGGTTCGCAAACTTCAAATATTATATAATTAAAAAATTTAAAGGCTAAATTAAAATTCCACTTCCTACAGAACACCTGTCGAAGTTTTATTTTTATGTAGAATAGAATGGACGTTGAACTGCTCCGTTTTGTCGTCAGCGAGATTTCTCAGGCGCACGTAGCAATTACTTTTTTGTTTCCTGTGTAACACTTGAAAACTTGAGCTGAAGTTACTCTCAACCATTAAATCCTACTTTCATTTTATAAACTCATTAAAATATACCACAATTTGAAGAATGAAAATCAAACGTGGACACCCAAAGTCAGACCAACCTTAATCACGCAACCGGTTTCGATGCTCCACCGGCGGCATCTTCTTCAGGCGATTAAGGTTGGTCTGACTTTGGGTGTCCACGTTTGATTTTCATTCTTCAAATTGTGATATCAGCGTATCCGCACGGATCCGTGGACTTGTGGCTGTTTTGACTCTATCTGTCCTACCATTAAAATATACCAGGTATACACTACAAAGTGTGTGAAAATGAGCAAAATCAGATATATATAGTCGGAAAGTTGCCCAAAAGTGGAACCAACATTAACCTCACTTGAGTTGAGTTAACCTTAGATTTTCAAACGTCAAGTACAAGCAATTTAATGAATATACCTTTCGTACTCCAATCTCGGACGGTCCATACAGAAAACTCTAGAATTAAGCTATTATCTGCCTAAACTGTTTTATTAATCAAAAACTCAAAATACACAAACTCAAGTTCAAATTTATTTTCGAAACACCAATGAGCCAGATAACAAAGCCAAGATGAGTCATACAAAACAACAAATTGCTTCAAGAACATGAAAGGTATAGACGAACTAGATTAACACTAAACTGGCTCGAAATCAATAAAGCCTGTCCGCCAGATCTATTCATAAAAGACGCTACTGTAGCATAGACCAGAAAACAACAACATTACTTTAATTCGAAGAGGTAAATTTAAATTTTTTGGCCAAAATTAATGAGAGATCTGTCCGTTTCCTCTCCTTGCCCCATCTTCAGCTGTTTCGGATCCAAGAGGGAAGACTTTTTGTATTTACAGTTTATATTTTCACCTGTCCCTTTTACTTTTTACAGCTAGCCCTATGAGCTCACCACATCCATACATTTTCCTCAAGTTCGCCAAAACATTACAAAAAGAAAGTCACTTTTACGCAATCTTGGTTCTTAAAAAGCGCGAGTTAGGGGGGGGTAGGTGACTTCGTTGACCCAAAACTTCTGCTGCTGTGGGAATCAGGAGGTTTTGACTGACGGGCACGATGTCTGCAGTTGAATGAAGACATTGGCCGAGGTTCCCTATCTCACATTTGACACCACCAAAAACTTAAACTGGGACATTCTTACGTATCCGTAAGTTAACAAAGGAAAGTATGAAACAGCATTCCCGGCCAAACCGGACATATCCTTCCGTTGGTTCAGAAGTGAGGAAATATAAAGGTTTTGAAACTTTAATTTGACTTTGACTAAACATTTTTAAAATATAATTTCTTCAGAAAAACTGAAACTGACCAAAATTAGAACTATGTGTCAATAAAGAAACAAGAACATTTGAGCTAAGCTACGAATATTTCCCTATATTTCTAATAAATTCTTGTTTCTCGAAAAAATTATTAAATCTTTGATTGCCAAGCCTTCTGGTTTTAGTTCCCAATCCTCTCAGTGGCCCGGGTGTATCTCTAAGTACTAACTATAGTCCTTCAGCAAATATTCTGTAAAGCATAGCTGAAAAGAATAAACAATACAGAAAAACAAAAATACATATTACACACAAATGAAAACGTGAAGTTCCAAGTGATAAATGAAAAGACAAATTCCAAGTAGCAAGAATTATATATACCGAAAGCAACGAACAGTAAGACTCTACGCACCATAAGTCAGTTACGCGAAAGAATAGTCAATACAAAAAGCTAATACAAGAAGCCAAAACAAGAAGCCAAGAACAGTCAATACAAGGTAAACAGTAAAACAAAGTCAAAGACGAATAATATATACATTGTACAAATGCAAAACTCTTAAACACTGCGTCGGGTAGAATTTTTAGCACTTTAACATAGCACTTTGGCAATTTCCGTGAATGAAGAAATTACAACACTTGGGCTTAGCAACGAACGTTTGTTTACCCTAAATTTCTAATAAATTTTTATTTTTACAAAAATTATGAAATTTTTCATTACCAATCCTCCTGGTTTAAGTACCCAATCGTTTCAGTGAAGGCCCGGGTGTATCTCTAAAGCCCGGTTCATACATACTTGTCTCTGAGTCTCTGTCTCTTAGTCTCTGTCTTTATGTCTCTGTCTCTATACGGTTCATACCTGTCTCTGTCTTTTTGTCCTTTTGTCTCTAAGCTGTCCTTAAGTGTCTCTAAGCGAAGTTGAACAATGCTCAACTTTTCTGCCTGCCCTTAAGAGACAGCCAATCAGAACATAGAATAATATCACGTGAGCAGTCAGTTAAGTTAGATATTTTAAGGTAACTGCATTTGTATCAAATGTTAAAATCAGTTTTCATCATGTATAAGTTTAGCTGTAAAGGGAGCCGCAATAAAGGGAGCCGCAATATTAAGAAGATATTAATCAATTTGAAAAAGGTTTTGTTCGGTTTTGATTAAATCTAGTGACCAATGGAATTTGAATTAGTTGTCACATGACCGAGTCTCTGTCCTTTTGTCCTTTTAAGTATGAACGTCTTGTCTCTATCAGTTTAGAGACAAAAGCACAGAGACATAAAAACAAGGGCATAAAGACAAAGACTCAGAGACAAGTATGAACCGGGCTTTAGTGTAAAGGTTGGCTTAACCTTTGTAATGTGAAGACGTGTGGACTGAAGCCTGCTTGCAGGCAAGTTAGTCAAAACATTTTGGCTATAATTTTGATGCTTTGTGAATTTTAAATCAGTCAGTAAACGGGCTTGTTGCGGTAGCTTTAGTTTTGCTCTCAGCTTTCTAAGAGCGTAGGTTAAGTTAATTTCACGGAGGCGGCTTTGTGCTCAGTTAGCAACAGTTTGAATTTATACGGCGGTACCAGTTCGACGAAGGTAAATTAACGGAGGTGACTCGACGGAGGTGACTTGACGAATTGACACACACACACACACACACAAACACACACACACACACCCACACACGCACACACACCCACACACACACACCCACACACACACAGACAGACACACACACACACACACACACACACACACACACACACACACACACACACACACACACACACACACACACACACACACACACACACACACACACACACACACACACACAGACAGACACACACACACAGACAGACACACACACACACAGACAGACAGACACACACACACACACAAAAAAACACACAGACACAGACAGACTCACAGACACAGACGGACACACAGACACAGACAGACACACAGACACAGACAGACAGACAGACACAGACAGACAGAGACAGAGACAGAGACAGAGACAGAGACAGAGACAGAGACAGAGACAGAGACAGAGACAGAGACAGAGACAGAGACAGAGACAGAGACAGACACACACACACACACACACACAAACACACACACACACACACACACACACACACACACACACACACACACACACACACACACACACACACACACACACACACACACACACACACACACTTTCACATATTCTAACTTAGCTAATACCTCTTAAATTCCTGAAATAAAACATAATTACTAAACATAATACTATCATTACTAATCATATTAAGCTGTCCTAATCGCTAACTTTTCTATTTCTAATTTAAATTCTAGGTACTTCCCTAAAACTATTGGTTTATGCACATTTTGGGAATTTTCTGTAAGAGTTGCTGTTTTGTTTACTTGAACTTTAGGAAACTTTGAAACTTGGTAACTCGGTTTTTAAGAAAATCTAATGTTTTCCTCGCTTGAGACAAAGTTTAATCGAAACTTGTGAAAGCCCGAGTGAATAATAATTCGCTAAGCAATTATTATTAAACAAAACTATAACGTCAAGAAAATGAAGTAAACGTTGTCATGTATGTTGATCCTACCAATAATTTACAAGGCATTAATAAACAAAACTATAAAAGGTATTATGTTTTAATTTACTGAATAGAGGAAGCCGGCCATACCTCTTCAAAACTCAGAATTATTAATCA
This sequence comes from Trissonchulus latispiculum, assembly GCA_030248195.1. NCBI lineage: Eukaryota > Metazoa > Nematoda > Enoplea > Enoplida > Ironidae > Trissonchulus > Trissonchulus latispiculum. The sequence continues at coordinate 70,361 of JASAND010029582.1, read as the reverse complement.
ACAAAGTAATGTAAAAACTCAAGGTTTTAGATTCAGTTCGAAAATAACCTATATTTTAGAAACCTGACAATTTTGAAGCCGACCTAACGCTGAAAATAAAACAATTACAAGAACAGTGATTTTTAAATCATTAGCGCCTTCGTTACAGAATATGGCCGGCAATACCTAGTTGCCGGTTGTGGGGTGAAAAGATCCCTAGAATTAGCTTAATAAAAATCAGGGTCGTAATTAAGGGATCCTCTATCTCAATCTTAGGGGCGGGTCCCCACTCAAATCCCGTAAACTACAAAACCCCCATAGCCACGAGGGCCTTCTTTACAATACAAAAAATTGGCCTCTAGGGCCGTGGCTTGGAATAGTAAAAAATTGGCCCATTGGCCGTATAAAAGGAAAAAAGGGGCCCGGAGGCCAAAAAATCACATATATAAAAAATAGGCCCGAAGGCCGACAATGTAAAATTCCTAATTTTTGGTCCTAGCCAGTGAATTTTTGAGCCGGGTATAGAAGACCCAAAGGCTCCTCAAGTTGAGTGTGTTCGCGGTGGTTTGCTCAATACCTTTTCTGGCCCGAAGGCCAGAAAAGTCCCTTAACTTTTTCCTAGAAATTTTCAGGGAGTGCGCAATCCTAGGTGCTGCAAACCACAGCCCACTATGAGGACGCGCACTCGGAGAAGAAAATTTGGCCGACCGCTCCTGGTCGGCCCTCAGCGAACACTGAGTGAGTCTAAAATTTTGAGACTAGGCTGACAGCTCTCTGACAGCCCAGTGACAGCATGATTCCGTCGGCGAAGCTTTGAGTTTAAGGCAAAGCTTCTAGAAAGTTCTAGAACTTTCTAGAAGCTTGCCACCTCTAACATTGCAGAATCCAGGCTCTTTTTGAGCCTGGTGGTCAGCCAGGGGAAGATTAACGATAATGGCGAAATATTGCCCCCAGCTGACCACTTTTCTGGTTGAAATTTCGGGGTCCGAAACTTTCTAGAATTTTATAAAATTTTGGTTAACATGTAAATGCAACCAAAGGGGGAAGTTTCGGACCTAAATTTCAACTTTCACGAATTCGGCTGAAATGGGGCTTAAAAATCTGGCCAATCCCGGCCGATTATGGGAAAAATAATTTTAAGTGCCATTTTTGGGCACAACTTATACGTCCGTTTTCAACTTAATTTTCTTTGGCTTCTCTTGTCCTAGGCTCTACTTTGAAATTTCAGGTAAACATTTGGCCACAAACAAGAGAAGCCAACACAGCAGCCTTAGCAGCAATTGCTCCCTATTGCTAGAAACTCAGTGTCCTCCCTTGACCGAGGAAGTAGGCAGCAATTGCCTAAAAATCTGCATAAAAATCATACGTAATTTTCTAGGTAAAACTAACTACAATTCCTATCTCTACGTATGTTACTACCTATTCTTAGCAATTTTCGTTAATTTTAAATTAGGTAGGAGGAGGCTAAGCCCTCCCAAACCTACCTATGTACACAAAAGTGTGTACTAACTCTGTTCTGGAGAGGCAATTCTCTCCTGGCCTCTTGGCCCTCAACAAAGTTCAAGCGAGGACAAGCCTCAATGTAGGGGGAATGAATGGACGTAGTAGTACCCCACTACTACGCTGTCTGGGAAGCAGGCGGCTTCCCAGACAATGGAAAGGGAGTTCCCACAAAGTTAAGACAAAGGTAGAAGAGTGCCAATTTTAAGGCAAACTTTTTTAAAGAGGTAAGATTACGAAATTAGAAGTAATCTTACTAAAACCTTTTCATTAATAACTCACTCATTTTTGGGAGTTAAAAAATGGGGATTACATTTTTGGAATCAGGAGAAAATTGCCTTTCCAATGAACCTAAGTTGTTTTTATATCAAAAATTATTAAAATTAATTAATTAAGACCTAATTACTACTAACTAACTCATATAAACACTAGCTAATTAATTATAAACTTATTTTGTATTAAATATAACTGCCTGTATACTTATTTTAAGCCTAGCTAAGTGACTATCTTCCAATATTTGGCATTTTCTTACCATAAAACCGCACTTTAGGAATTCCTACAGGCTTAGAAACAAATTTGTGTAATTCTTTTCTGTGATTAGTAGCTGAAATTGCTTTGGCACGGATTTCTTAACTGCCACAGATGACAATATAATTGAAAAGGTCCCATCCCGGACCAATATTCGGATCAAAGAAGAGTACCCACTCTTCAAATGGATCTCCTGCCAATTCGCTCTGATTAATGGATTCTTTGATTTAGATATTAGTTTTATGTGTGCGTTCTGTTATTAACTTGGTGTTCTAGATGGTGAGATATCTCTATTGAGCAAGTGACTGAGTCTACTTTATTATTAATTCGCCCTTTGGAGTAAAAACCGGGATGTTAATTGTAGGGTTTCAGTCAGGCTTAACTCTGATATTTTCTATCAAATACAAAATATCTATACAAATATGAGCTTGGACTACTAATTACTGTGCAAACATGATGAAACATAACCAATGCAATGATCTTCTGTTTAACAGGCTGTTGATAGTTCTTTCAAACAATTAACTGGTGTAACCAATTTTGACCCATTTTGACCATTAATGAAAATCTTTTCTTTACACATTTCCATATTATCTTTTGATTTATCTGCGTTGGTAATCTTAGTTGCATTGGTTGGTACCTTCGAAATAATGGTTTTTGCTGCGGCAACAGGTAGGTAAAACCTTCCGTGGAAGTTGTGGCACAGAATTCGTCCCACCAGTTTCGTAACCGAATTTGGCGCGAAAAATCCGGCCACACTGACATTCCCGTATTTGGAACTGGCCCGGGAGGCGGCGCGTCGGATGAAGATTGGGGGATAGTCAGCGTCCGTGCTGCAAAAATTTGTTTTAATAAATTTCAAATTTTAAGTTAATTATATTAATTTAATTTTAAATTAATTTTAATAATGATTTCGGGTTAGTAAAATCCTAATGTTAACATCCAATCTTTACCTGTAGTTTTTTATATTTGTTACTATGTCATGCTTGAATGGATGCTTTCAAAGTACTGTACAAAACTAATTAGAAGCAGGCTAAATCGCTTGTTAAATGTGCGAGGATAATTAATCATTCGGAACCAGTGGTGTAGTAGTAAGCGTCTGACTGAAGATCAGAAGGGTCGTGGTTTGATCTCCGGCGGGGCCAATTCTTTACTTTCAATCCCAATTGGTACTGAACTTCCAGCGTTCCCCTACCTCGCCCCCCCTCCCGAATTTTAATGGTACTCGGTACCTGACCCTGGGGTCCCCCTTGGTTAACCGACAAAAAAGGGGGAAAGCGCTACGGTATAGGACTTAGAATTTTGTAGAGCATAGTTTTTCCTAAATATTTAGTGCATTCTGCAGTTAATCACTTTTATACCTAATACTTAGCTCTGTTTTTATGTGTGACTTTTTAAAAATCAGAGATTTTTTAAAAAATCAACAAGAAAGACTTACGTCTCATTTTCGGAGTCAACATTCAGCACGACTGACATGCTTAAAGTTGATCTTAAATTTGCATGTATCAGATTAGATCACATAAACCCTTTTAAGTGTTAAACATAAATTCAGAACGTGGACACATGTCAAACCGGTGGTATTTGAAAACTGTAATTTTATCTAGTGTTGTAAAATTTATATCGACATAAATTTCGACATAAAAATGAGATAGACTTTCCAGATTACAACATCTTTTGCAACAACACATGTTTAATGCAAACATAACCGTATTAACATCATCACAATATTACAGTCAAGGCAGACCAGTTAAGTCTCAATCATATTTCACGCAGCTTCTGATCTTTCAACAAAAATTTTTCACGAAATCGGTTAACACCTCCTTCGTCTTCACGGCGTTCCCGGAAAAATTAGCTTAACTTCATGTTCGGAATTTCTTTTTCCGATTCCGTTTTCACTAAACTTCATCACACTTTCCACACTTTTCATATTTCGGCCCGGCCGGAACAGCAGGCAGGCACGCCGATGCCGTAGAGCAAAGCGCCCAGCTAAGCAGCGGCCACAGGATCTTTCGAACCAAAACGACTGCTCCAATCGCCAGCGCCAGATAGAAAACCGTTTCCAGAAAAACCGCCACCGCTTCCGAAACCGAATTTATTCCGTTCAACCAATTCCTCGGATTTAGATTACTCCAGAAACTGGTTTCCGTCTCCACATTGCAGCCCGGGCAGTCCCCGGTCGTTTCCATGAACGTGTTTTTCAGTTCATAGGTCAGAATGGGCTCCTTGTGGAAGTGGGCCCATTTGCAGAGTTTCCTACTCTTGGCATTGGCCGCTTCGCCGACGCAGACGTAGCGAGCCGAGGCCACGTGACTGGGCAGTGGGAGAATCTCGTTGTGATTGCTGGAGAAGGGAAGCGTCGTTACGATGGACAGCATCAGGTCCATGCTGTTCCCCGCAGCGTCCTGCAAAAACAGAGCACCCTAATGTTAAGCATCAGCAAGCCAGAACGGTTGAAATCAGTGTAATAAACTAGTCTCAATGCTCGGGGGTGTGGCGCAAGTGGTGGAGCGTTCTACTTTTAACTCAAAGCTCTTTCTTCGTGTGGACACTTTTCTCCATATCTTTCATCTCTGACTTCAAATCTTTCACAATAATGTGCTGATTAAAAGATAATAAAATCTGGACTTGTGGTGGGACTCGAACCCGTGGTCTCCTGCTTAATGTACAGACGCTCTACCAACTGTGCCACGGAAGCTTCACCAGTGGCAATGTGCTGAAAGCGAAATTCGAATTCAATGTGTACAACTTTCAATGTGTAAATGCATTTCAATGTTCGCTGTAAAATGGTTTTCGTAAATAAGAGTTTATAAAAATATTAATAATTAAGAATCGGAAATATAAAGCATTTAAAAACTCTTGATGCAAGAAATTTAAAAAGTATCAGTATGGTCGAGACCGAAATTACAAGATGTAAAGACTTGTGTTTATCACTGCGGCTTTTGCCATGAAAGTTGCACACCACAGAGATATGCTCAAAAAGCTTGTCCCAGTTTCAGTATGTAAGGAAAGCAGGCATAGGAAAGATTGATAAGCCTGACATGGGAGTTCAGCTGATGGCCCTGTGGTGTAGTTGGTTAGCATGTCTGACTGCAGCGCGAAAGAGCCGTGGTTGAATCCTCGGTCAATTCTTTAATTTCAATCCTGAATGAAAAGCTGAACATATCTCTCCCCGTCTCTCTCTAGGTCCTGGTTTCAAGGGTACAAAAGCGTCACAAGCGAGCGGGTGGCCATTTGAGTTAAAGTCAAAAAGGACCTCCAGCATTTAGTGTGTACCTGGAAAACTTCAATGAGAAATTCCCCGTAGGAGTGAATCAGGGTGATGTTTAGGAATCGCATGGAGTGGCGATCCAGACACACTTTGGCCAGAAAGGTTTCCAGATAGCTGGCGTGCAGGTGTGAGATGATGCTCATCTTCTGATGTAGTGACATGTCCAGCTGCAGAATGGGGGCGCTTACTGCCTTGTGAACGATGACAACACCTAAAATCAATGGATGAAATTAAGCACTGCCTCTACCAAATCTGTAACTCAAAGTTACGAATTAGGTATGAAATAGAATTCAAATAAAAATAAGTGGTAGAGAAATAATGAAAAGGTGGCACCAAAGTCACCAAAGGCGGCACCTTATAGTCCGTAACAGGTCAAAGCCAATGGTCGCCAAGGAATCCATAATGCCTTGTATTTGTCATATTACTTTAGCTTTGTGAGATTTGGATTAAAATAAATTTCAAATGGACTGTAGCAACAATTTTTGTGATTTGTTAGTCTATCACTTTCGTTATCAGAAATACAACAGAAAGACTTCATTTTTCAAAACTTTGGACGGGAACCTACACTGGTTTGCACCAAATGTGGTTAGCAAATGATTAGCGAATTTCCTGCTAAGCAATTGCTTAGCAAGTGCTTAATCCCAAACTCCTTTGCACCAAATCTGATTAAGTTACCAACTGCTAAGCAGATGCTAATCAAGTGCTCAAGCAGTAAATATTTAATCCTATTCTGGAGGAGGATTAACTGTGAAGTTCCTGCTAATTTTTCAAAATTATTACGATCTCCAGTCAACCGTAATGGCGAAAATGTTTGCTAGATACCAAGAGGTTTCCTGTGTATCTAGCAAACATTTTCGGATACCAAGAGGTTTCCTGTGCTGCTCCGAAGAATCCGCTTTGCCGCAGTGGGGCGGCTTGGTGCAGAAGACAGATCCCCTGCCATCTGCCGACGAAATGGATTCAACGCCGAGGTTGTCCTCCGGAAGAAGCATACGGCTACCTTTCCCTTGGATCATGCCGGGTTTTTGACAGGAGGGCCTGGTAAACCGGCCTACTGGGCCCTCCTTCTGCTGTGCGCCGGTGATATTGAGCCCAACCCGGGCCCTATTCCTCCCAGACCCCGCTGGCCCTGCTCTGTCTGTGGCCGAGGTGTCGGCTACTCGGACTATTCACTGAAGTGCACCTGTTGTGGTCTGTGGGTGCATGCTCGGGACTGTGCTAAGATTCGAGTGACTGACCTAAACCGTATGTCCTTGCCTGAACTCAACAGCTATCGCTGCCCTCCCTGTGGCCCCCCAGTGCAGGGGACTCTGCCAACCCAGCTACCAGGTGGACCCCAACCAAACCCCCTTCGACCCATACCTCCGCCTGAAAACGCCACCAGCGCCTCCCAAACCCTGCCAGCCTCTGCTACGGTCAGGCAGGACCTGACATGGAAGTTGAGTGACGGTCGCCCTCTGCCCCCCAAACGGAGAAACACCCTCAGGATTCTCCAGTGGAATGTGGGGGCAATCGGCCGGAAACGAACTGTGCTGGAGAAACTTATAAGGGACTGCAAGGTTGACCTGGTGCTTGTCCAGGAAACCTGGCTGAAGCCTGGTGAGAAAATTTCAATCCCAGGTTTCGACGAAATCAATGCCTATAGGCGAATGGGAAGGCAAGCAGGAAATGCCATTGGCGGCGGCGTGGCAACCCTAATCAGACATGGCATCGGCTACGCCGTGGACGACAGAACGCACCTGGCCCCAAATGATCTCTGCTCGGATTTAACGACTGTTCACCTGCAGCTGAAATCAGGCCCGGTCACATTAGTCAACCTCTACGTCCCACCCATTCTCAACGACGGCCAAGATCAACGTGTCCAAAATTTCGACCCAAGCTTCCTGCCCACCACGAACAGGACAATTATCTGTGGTGATTTAAATGCCCATAGCCCTATCTGGGACCCCTGGCAGCCCCAAAATGATGTTGGGGACTCACTAGCCAATTGGATGTCCACCAGCCCACTGCTGTTGGGAAACGATGTCACCCCAACACGCATTAATCCTCAGACTGGAGGAAAGTCTAGCCCTGATATCACCCTACTCCACCGATGCTGGGAAAGGAAGTACACTTGGCATACCGTCGACGCCCCTACCTCCGACCACTACCCTATTCTCTGTGATCTCAACCTAGTCACGGTACCATCCTACCCCGCCCCAAAGCGCTTCTACTGCTACAGCAAAGCGCGGTGGACTGATTTCCGGGAAATTATTGAAGACAGAATCAGCCACTCTAAACCGACCCACTCTACCACCCATAGCCTGAACAGGTGGCTGTCCGGGCTCATCCGGGAAGCTGCTGAGCAGACTATCCCCAGAAACCGTAGAAGAAACCCGAAGGCTTGGTGGTCGGAGTCCCTGTCTCAGCTAGTGCGGGAAGCCAGAGATCGGAAGCGGGCCTTCCTTTCCTCACCTACTGAATCCGACCGAACAGCCTGGATAGCAGCGGAGCGACAACTGAGAAATTCCATTGTGGAAGCGAAACGCTGCAGCTGGCGTGAGTACGTCGCTACATTGGACCTTCGAAGTGATCCTTCTAAAGTAATGAGGACAATTTAGTCGATCAGTGGCAGCTCTGACAAAGGAAATTCTGGCCAGGCTATCCGACGGGGCGGAAAACTGCTATCGTCGGACAGTGCCAAAGCAAAAGGATTCGTCCAGGAATACGCCTCAGTCAGTCACCTCAAGGAAACGAAGGACGATCGTAAAATCATTCGAGCGAACCATAAATCCCTGAGGACTAGATGTGACTGCGAAGACCCCTTCTGCCAGCCATTCACTATTACGGAACTGAAGGCAGCTTTGGCTGAACTGAAGCTGAAGAAAGCAGAAGGCCTAGACGGAATATCAAATGAAATGCTGCGACATCTGGGACCGCGTGGCCAAAATTGCCTACTTGAGATATTCAACCTGTCATGGTCCAGTGGAGAAACACCCAGTGCCTGGAGGAGGGCGAAAATAATTCCGATATTGAAAAAAGGAAAACCAGCAAACGATGTAAGCCTAACCAGCTGCATTGCCAAGCTATTCGAGAAGATGGTGAAGGCTCGGCTGATGCACTGGTTGGAAGAAAAGAAGACGCTGGACGACAGTCAGTCCGGATTCCGCCCTCTGCGCTCAACTGAAGACCAGATAATCCGCTTGATCCAGTCTATCACAGATGGCTTTGCTGCCAAACGTCCGCCTAAGCGGACTCTGCTCGTATTAATCGTCTTTAAAAGAGCATTTGACACCGTCTGGAAGGCGGGTTTGGTTCGGAAGATGATTGATATTGGTCTACCAAGATGCTTCATCAGATGGACCAAGAATCTGCTATCAGATAGGCTGGAAAAGGTGGAATTCAACGGTTGCACTGGCCCATACAGGAAATTCCATCATGGTGTCCCTCAGGGAAGCTGCCTATCGCCAACTCTGTTCCTCCTTTTTATCAACGACATTCTCGCCAACCTGCCTCGAGGTGTGCAGGCATCTCTGTTCGCCGACGACCTGGCTCTATGGGTCCAGGATTCAAACCTAGCCTCAGCGGAACGTCTGATGCAGGACGCCTTGAATTCCATTCATCAATGGTCTGTACAATGGAAGCTCACCATAAATGCCTCCAAGTGCGAAGCTTCCTTCTTCACCACCTGGAATAAAGAAGCCAGCTGCAGGCCCAATCTATCGATCTGAGCTGAAAACATCCCTTTCCAAGCCAACCCTGTCTTCCTCGGGGTAACCTTTGATAGACTCCTCAACTTTGGTCCCCACGTTGCCAAGCTGAAGGCAAAGGCTTGGCCAAGGCTGAAGGTGCTCTCTGCTGTTGCCTCGACTGACTGGGGATGTGCAAAAGAAGATCTCAGACTGCTGTACCTGACTTTCATCAGGTCAGCAATTGAATATTGTGGAGGAGGATGGATGTTTTGTGCCGCTGATACACATATCAACACTCTGGAGGTCATCCAAAATATGGCCGCCCGCACCGTCACCGGCTGCCTGCGAGCGGCACCAGTGGAACTGTTGCTACTGGAGGCAAATCTGATCCCCTGGTCCCTCAGGCGGCAGCAGTTAACTGCTGTGGCGTATGAGAAGTCGATGCGGCTCCCACAGTCAAACCCAAGGCGAACCCTGTGTGACCGACCTGCTGCCAACCAACGATCTCTGAAGAGCCAGCCGTCCTGGCGAGATGAGGGCCGCACGATCTCCAGGCAGTGCGGGCTCGAAGATTGCGCTAGAGACCCACTGCTGCCTTCCACCATCATCAGGCCATCCGACAAGTCGCTGACGGAACATGCTTACCCACAGCTACTTGTACCTATTCGGAAAACCGACCCAGTCCCAGTGAAGCTGGCTGCAACCACTGCTACACTGGCAGCCCATCCCAAACCGACCGTCATCATCTGGACGGATGGAGCCGCTGCCGGTGGTGTGGAAAACGGTGGTAGTGGAATCTACGTCACTACCGGTGACGGGGACGAAGTAGCAAAGCTGAGCCATCCTGCCGGTAAATTCTGTTCTAGCTTTAGAGCGGAACTTACTGCTATCGGTAAGGCTCTGGACTGGGTCCGGGAAAACACGGGCACTATACCAGCAGCATCCACCATCATTATCTGCACAGATTCGCAGTCTGCTGTAAGGTTGCTCAAGAGTGGCCTCCGGGCAAATTTCAGCCAGCTGCTGCGGGACGTGCACGAGAACCTGAAGGCCCTATCCTCACTCCACCTTATCTTCCAATGGGTGCCGGGTCATTCTGAAGTCCCGGGAAATGAAATCGCTGACACCCTTGCCGGGCAAGGGTGCTCCCTTCCACAGGAGCAGCCCCCAATTGACTTTCAAACTGCAAAATCGGTGATCAGAAGACATTTTGACTGTAAATGGAGGAAAAGCTTAGCCCATCCTCGGGGTAAGCAGATCTATGGAGACCTTGGCCCTATTCCTGCCTCAAACGAGGCAGGTCTGACCCGGAAGGACAGATCCCTGCTTAGTCAGCTGCGTACGGGAAAGTGCTTGCTCCTTCAAACTGTCAAACATGCCTTCGATCCGACAGCCTACCCTAGCCCAGCGTGCCCCCATTGCCAGTTGGGGGAGGATGAGGATCTGGAGCACCTTATCCTACGGTGCCCCAGACATACCAGACCACGGTCCCTCCATCTGGGTCCAAACCCGAACCTTTCCTGCTTACGGGAATCCCCGGTAGCCGTCTTATGCTTCCTCCGTGACAGTGGGCTCCTGGCCCGCCGTATATAGGCCCTGCCTGATCCGACCTCCGAAGATGATGATGATGAGGTTTCCTGTGTTGCTGCTAATAGCTAGAAACGAAATTAAAAAGTTCGTTAAACAATTTGCAAGGTTTAAAGAGACGAAACACAAAAGCATTTTAAGATTCTTAAATATTTGGAAATATTCGAAACGTTTAATTTCATATACTACAGGTAACCCAACAACAGTACTCATCCCAGATCATGTATAATTCAACCGATTCAATTCAAAAATTGATATCTGCATCAAATTTAACTGCTGATGTATTTCCTGAGAAAAAGTTAAGCAAGTGATTAGCAGATGCGACAGTTCTTGCAATCACATGATAATGGCATAAAATGCCCGTAGCTGATTGGTTCAAATACAAAAATTCAGCATTTTCATTGGCCATTTCTTGGCAATGCTAACCATTTGCCAAGCAACTGCTAAACTGATGATCTGTTAATCAATTGCTAATCAGATGTGGTGCAAGGGAGTTGTTGCTAACCAAATTCTCAAGATTAGCACTTGTTTAGCTGATCATTTGGTCTGCGGATTAGCAAATGCTGAGCAAATAGTTAATCACATTTGGTGCAAACGGCCGTTATTATTTAATTTTTCCGGTTTGTGTTCCAGTTTTCACTGGTATCTGGCCATTATCACAAATCCTGGCCTGAAATCCGCTGGCTTGGGTCTTCCGGCCACCTCCTCTTCCCGAAAATCCCCCCGAAAATCCTCCCCCAACCCTGCCCCAACCGCAAATTCTGGGGTAGGGGGTGGTCAGCCCCCTACTAGCTCACAACGGACCCCCTCTGACCCCCGATTTGGCGCCTCAACCGTCTATTCCAATGGTTCCACTGACCTTTCGGAAATGGATGACCCCGCCTGCCTCCTGATGCCTTCCCCAATTCAGACGATTTCTTCGGCTTCTTCTATTTCTTCTGGTCAAGATTGCCTGGTAGGCTACATAGATTGGAGTGGGGTTGGCTGTAGTGTTGCTTCAGTAGCCCATTTTAGTTTCAGTTTCAGTTGGTTTTTTCTGTCGGAAATAAAATTATATCGGATTTAGTTGTAAAATATTGTGTGTTAAGAAGGTTAGGTAGGGAGGGCGTGTTTTGTTAAAAACTGTAGGCTTGTGGGTTGCAGCAGTTAAAATTATTTTTAAAATTTTTTTAAAAGAGTACATAATTAGCTAAGAGTGTGACAGCTGGCAAGTTCTCTATTATCAGCTTCAGGTACGCGTTTCTGTACGCGCACTCGCCGTATCATTACGTGTCAAAACTAGAGAACACAACACCTGCGTTACTTATGTCTCACTAATTGTGTCTGCTTCGAACTTTCGAACGCAAGGATAGCGGGCGAATTTATCTGAAGTGAATATAATACAAGTAACAAAAATGCTCCGCACAAAAGGGGATAATATGTGTGTTGGGCCTATGTCTGTCGTTTAAATTCCGATTGAGAAAGCAAGTATATAAATCCGACACAGCAAGTTTGGGTGGGTGGTTCTATGGCGAAAGTTGTTCAGTTCGATGCGGGCCTTCATTTGACTCGAAATTTGACCACTTTTGTAAATTTTAATTATTGACCCAAAATCGCCTAAGTCCCCACCCCACCCCACCACAGCCCTCTACAGCCACTTTAGGTACGCACTTCTATGACAAAAGTTGCTCAGTTCGATGCGGGCCTTCATTTGGTACCAAATTTGACCACTTTTGAAAATTTTAATTTTTGGCCCAAAATCGCCTAAGTCCCCACCCCACCCCACCACAGCCCTCTACAGCCACTTTAGGTACGCACTTCTATGACAAAAGTTGCTCAGTTCGATGCGGGCTTTCATTTGGTACCAAATTTGACCACTTTTGACAAATTTTATTTTTGACCCAAAATTACCTAAGTCCCCACCCCCACCCTACCACAGCACTCTACAGCCACTTTGAGCATGCAATTCTAGGACAAAAGTTGTTCAGCTCACTTAGGGCTTTCATTTGGTACCAAATTTGACCACTTTTGAAAAATTTTATTTTTGACCACTTGACCCCCTACCCGATTTACCCTTCAAACGGCAAAGTGGAGCCAGTCCAGCAAAATGGGTGGGTCGGACGGCAAAACGGACTCCGGGAATGAGCTGGGCGCACCAGAAAACCTCTATAGACAAAGTTTTGAGAGGCCATGCACAGTCCTATATGGTGTTCTTGTAAGTCGGTACCGACTTGACCCTCCCGACAGCAAAGTGGAACCAGCCCAGCAAAATGGGTGGGTCGGACGGCAAAACGGAAACCGGAAATGAGCTGGGCGCACCAGAAAACCCCTATGGACAAAGTTTTGAGAGGCTATGCACAGTCCTATATGGTGTTCTTGGAAGTCGGTACCGACTTGACCCTCAAGACAGCAAAGTGGAACCAGCCCAGCAACATGGGTGGGTCCGACGGCAAAACTGCTTACGGGAATCAATTCGCCGTGCCAGAAAACCTTTGTATGAAAGAATTGAGCTTTCTAAGTTGAATACACAGCGAGAAATTTCGATTTTTCATTTTTCGAATTTTCACCATTTTGACCGGCCACTGTGGTCGCATGGGAAGTGATAGAGAAACGAGACTTAGCTATTTAGTTAGTTCAATATATGTAGTTTCTGAATATAAAAAGAAATCGGCTCCAGCTCTTAACGTTCGAGCTGCGCAGCGACCACAAAAATGGTCACTTTTCGCTCTAAGCCGACTTTGCGGCGCCGCTGCGGCGCTGTGGCGCACCTGCGGCGCAAAAAGTAGCGATTCTTAAATGGCGCATGGGGTACTACCAGACCCTATACCCCTTTAGGTCCGGCCTCCGCTGCAGATTACGTGAAAGAGGCGGAAAGTCAGGACAATACGACCATTAAATAGGAGAAACCGGAAAAAAAAACATCGCCGCCATAACCGGTCCGGGGCGCAACTTTTTAACGGAAAGTGATACGGGGCTGAAACTTCGCACACATACTAAACTCGATGTGCTCTACAATTTGCGCATGAAATCTGCGCAGGATCTGCGCAGGATTTTGCGCAGCCTCTGCGCAGCTTATTTTACGGTGTCTCCAGGGACTTTTGACACATATTATAGGGGTCGCTGCCGCGACCCCTATGATACACATTTGTGGGGGGTCAGCTGTTAGCGTGCAGAGCATGCTACCTTGAGTTGATAACTGAGAGCTTGCTTGTTCTCGCACCCCTATAATAGTATGTACTCTTGTTCATGTGGTTTGTTTGACTGTTTAGGAACTGACCTCCAGTCATAGGGACACGCCGTCACCCTCTGTGGAAGAAACAGCGCCAGCTGCTTCCAGTACCAAAGGAGACACTCAGAACAATAGTTCTAATAAAAAGTCGTACGTATTCAGGTTTTTAATGTTTTTTTTGGTTATCTGGGTTTTCTCTAGGCGAAAAATAGTTTGGGAGTATGCTCTGAAATTGCTAATAATACGGTAAAAATTGCCTGTTTTCTGTAAGTGCTCCAAAAATCAAGAGTTTTAGTACGGACTACAGACCAAAAAATTCCGGCAAAGCCAGAAACTTGAATATTTTGTCGAAAAATCCTTAAAGTTTGGCATTTACTGTTCACCTTATAGTGAATGGGGGATGCATAAAAAGTTGGGGAACCCAAAAAACGGGGAAACTAAAAATCCCAGGGTTTTGTCGTGGCAATATTTTTTGTTCTGTCCTATTGTTGACAGAATGTTAGCAGATCTATTAATTACAGAGTGTCAGTGTAATGAGTAATCTTCAGTATTGGCGATTTAAGGGGGGGGGGGTCGCTTCTTTGGGCGATTTTTCGACCTTCTCCGATTTTGCTCATTTTTACATATTTTGTACTCCCAATGGGTCCGCGAAACAAGACAAACGCGTTTTCCAATATTGCTTCTATCGTTGGTAGAGTCTTCAAATGAATCCGACATGTGTTAAACATAGAAAATGAAAAAGTTACGCTAAAAAAGTGTGTCCAAAAATTTTTCGCTGTGTGAGAGACTCAGCTCTGACATTTTTCACCTTAGACATAATATAAGCAGCGATGACTTTGTGCAATCTCTAAATTGAATTTTGGCAAATAGCCAACTCGAATTTTCGCAAATCTACTTTAAAACTTTGCCAAAATTTTAATCCAGCAAATTCACCAAAGTCACTCGCTGCACTCCATTATTCCTTAACATGTGAAAAAATTATAGCCGAAGCGCCCACATAATATTATAACTCTCCCCCCCTCCCCCCCCCCTCCCTCCCAAACCCCACTTTTGGTTCAATCGAAACTTTTTTTTCCTCATTTCCTCTTTTTTTTTTTCTCTATACCTTTTAATCTTTTCCTTTTCCTTTTCCTTCTCTTTATATTTTCGTCCCCCCATCTCCTTTTTTGTCATTTTGGCACCTGACCAATTTTGACTCTCAGCCAATCCCAGTCAGACTCTCGACTTTTTTGGGATCAAATTCTGATCACACTTTCTAGCCTGGGCCCACATCGACCAGCTCATCTCCTTGTTAAACTTCCAGAAGGGTAAAGAAACGAGGGGGATATTCTAATTCGATCCCTAGCTTGGGGGCCAAACTTTTGTTTTGAGTTTCTAAGTCCCACTTTTACCAGAAATGGGGTAAAATGCACTAAAAATGGCGTTTTTCGACCTTCGGATGGTGCCCATATATTGTAAATCGGGGTCGCGAAACGATGAGAATACTGCCGATACCGCCTGGAGTGACGACTGTCAGCAGCTCCCTGGTTCCTCGCCCGTCCTCACTCTCCGTTTCGGCGTTTGTCGGGGGATATAAGTAAATCTGACAACGCTCGTTTCAATGGGCATATTGCCGAAACCGACGGAAGTGACCACAGGTCACTACGGCCTAGGAGATCCCCTATTGACCACTGGTCAAACGGCCTAAAACAGCGTTTTTCGGCGTTTGATCGGCATAATAGTAAATCGACAACGCTCGTTTCAATGGCATATTGCCGAAACCGACGGAAGTGACCACTGGTCACTACGGCCTAGGAGCCCTATTGACCACTGGTCAAACGGCCTAAAACAGTGTTTTTCGGCGTTTTGGTCGGGGGCAGATATAGTAAATCGACTACGCTCGTTTCAGTGGGCATATCGCCGAAACCGAGGGAAGTGAACACCGGTCACTACGGTCTAGGTGGCCTCCATGTCCGTGCTCAAACTCCCTAAAACAGCTTTTTTCAGCAATTTGGCGGTTACCCATATAGTGTCGGCGGTGTGGTGGTGGTAAAGATAGGCATACTATCGAAGTCGGTACATGTGAGCCCTGACCACGGAGACCTGTGAGTCAGGGTTCATTGGTGGTCCAAAAATGAAAGTCTTTAAAGTCAGTTTACCAAACACTTCGAGCGGAGGTGGGAATTCAATGGTGTGTATATTGTGTGCTATATATAATCACTTTTAGCCTGGCCTAGGGCACTGTTTAAGCTCCTTATATCAATTAGTGCATTGCTGGAAAGGGATCCTTTAAAATGACAGAAGGACAAGAAACAAAAATGCTCCTCTGAGCAGGAAAAAGTAATATGGTGATGGTTAGGTTGTAAAATCAAGAGAGGACGAGTCTTGAAAATGCTTAAGATGGGGCGAGGTTCAAAAATAGAAGAGGCCTAGGTTGTGAGCGAATTAGTATGGGCACAGCTTCGCCGAACAACCCATATTCGCGGGATTTCACGCTTCGTCTTAGCTTTTGTCACGTACAGAGTTATCAATATCAGTTAATAATAAGAAATTTAAGGAGTTGAATACTCACTGAATGCTGTTTATATACAAACAGTGTTAGACTAGCTAGGAATATATACGTAATTGTCATTGATCGTATTAAACTGCGGCAAGCAACGAGAAGAGATCTGAGAATACGATGCTAAAGCTATTAGAAATAGAAAGTCAGAATCCTAAAATTATTATTGAAATATAAATTTGCCGTAAAAATGGATAAAATGCTCTGGTTAGAATAGAGCTTTTTTCTTGAAACTAAAGTTTGCTAAAATGAAAGTTCCATTAAAGCTCGAATACATAGCAGTCGATTATTTATGCACTATAAATGCATTGTGGATAGGAATAGTGATTTACATTTATAAACCGCGAATATGGGTTGTTCGGCGAAGCTGTGCCCATATTAATTCGCTCACAATCTAGTCCTCTTCTATTTTTGAACCTAGCCCCATATTAAGCATTTTAAAGACTAGTCCTCTCTTGATTTTACAACCTAACCATCACCCATATTACTTTTTCATGCTCCAGAGGAGCATTTTTGTTTCTTGTTTCAGAGCTGAGTCTCTCACACAGCGAAAAATTTTTTGGACACAAACTTTTTTAGTGTAACTTTTTCATTTTCCTATGTTTAACATATGCCGGATTCACCTTTGAAGGACTCTACAGAACGATAGAAGCAATATTGCGCAAAACGCACTTGTCTTGTTTCGCGGACCCATTGGGAGTACAAAATGTGTAAAAATGAGCAAAATCGGAGAAGGTCGAAAAATCGCCCAAAAAAGCGACCCCCCCCCTTAATAAGGTGCTAAAAAGATTTTTAAAGTTCTGGCCAAATACGTTTTTTGAATGACATGCGGCCTCCAAAATCCTCTTTCCGAGTCAATTTGGGTGCGGAAGAAAACTATTCTTCCCCCCCCCACACACACAGGGGAAACAAGCCAAGTGCCGTTGTCTTAAAATTTTCCAAAATGTTTGGTGTCTTTGATGCAAATTTCCCCTAACGATATGGTCCTGCTCTGCTCAGTAACGGTTCTATTTTGTATGATTTGAAGGGGGGGTATCTATCTATTATATAATTTTTACTTTTTGTGATTTGCCTTTTTCAGATGTCTAAATTTATCCAGCATCATAATTTTTGACTCCCTCTTCCCGGCCATTCAAGACAACAATGGAAACATTAAGCGGGACAAGACACGTCAAACGGTGACTGCTGCCGTACTAAGAAGGTACTGTATTATGTAGCTGTACTGTATTTTTTATAGATTTCATATTTTGTATAGAAAACGGGAGATTGGCAGTTCGAGTCTCAGCTCAGGCCTAAAGTTTTCGTGGAGGTTCTTGCAAGCATTTAACGGGTATTTTTAGGTAGTTTTTCCGGGGGGTGGGGTTTCAGGGGGGGGGGGGAAGAGTTTTTGCAAAACTGATCCAAGAATTGGTATTTTTGGTGTAATTTTGATGTTGAAACGCACAAAGTTCTCAAATATGTATTCCTAGATTTAGGCTAAAAATAGCCATTTTTACAAAACAAATCTCCGGTGAAGCAGGAAAATTTTTGAAAATTTGCTTATTTTGGCAAAAATTTGGGCCCCAAAATATCTCGGGGGAAGGCAAAAATCCCGGGAGGGGGGATTTCGAGGTGGGGGGCTTGTAAAAAACCATTATTAACAAGGATGCCGATGCTTGAGGGTCCTGTACCTGTTTTACCCCAATTTTCCCCATTTGTACCTTATCCTAGACATGTAGGGAAGTACCAAATAAAAGGTTTTATAAAAAATGTAATTTTTCTGCAGATTTGATAATATTGTTTAAACAATTTTGGAGCAAAATGAGCAGTTTTTCGCGAGTTGTTAGAACTGTTAACAGTTGTTTCAAACTTTTAACAGTTTTTTGTCATTTTTGCCTACAGTATGCATTAGTTGTTAGTTTGACCAAGAGTGTTTGACCGTGCGATTACGAGAACCCTTGTATCCATCCTCCAATTTTTGAGGGGATTCGGTTCGGACCCCCTCCCCATTCACTCCTGCTAACTAATTACTTAGGTTTCCTTACAGTTGTTCTTAACCTAGAATTTCCACACTCAATTAGTTGAGAAAACTGGAAAACAAATTGTCAAGCTTAAGGGCTTGCTATTAATTAACCCATGAATTGAGATATTTCTTGTAAATTAACTGAATATTAATCAAAACATGTCTGCCGACTTTTTCATGACTAGTGTTGTTTGTGTGTGTTTGATAATTGGTTTCAGCTACCTGTCCTGTGAATTTGAGACCAAAAAGAAACGCCCTATGGCCTATGAGATGCACAACTGTCGAGCTTGCTACCCCCTGGTCCCCCAACAGATGAATGCCAGCGACTGTGGTCTCTTCCTCCTACAGTATGCTGAGGAATTTCTAAAGGTATACTATATATAAATGGATTCGTTTGAGACATTAGTTCCTTAGAAACTAACTGTTCTAACCAGTGTTTTTGCTCAAAAACGCGTGTAATTACACACTTTTTTCGGGAAAACAGCAAAAACTTTTTGGCGACTGTGTAACGTTTTACAAAAATTTTGGACAACTTTTGCCAAATAGCCGGAACGTTTTCCAATACGCATTCATTTTGTTTCCACATATTTACCATTTCTGAGGGGCTTCGCCCCCAGACCCCCACTTTTGTACAGTGTCTTACATTTTATTTTTGGTGTTGTCTGAGTATTCATTTTATCTGTATGTATGTACTTTACAATCTACAGTTATTTCTTTATTCATTCACTTGCCTTCAGATAAATATCGGAATTGGCTTTCCAATAAAGTAGTAGATAATTCTCTCTGAAAAGTATTAAATGAGGTACTAATTTAGAGTTTAGACAATTAATTTTTGCCAAATTAATCCTTTTAGCGTTTCCATCAGGAATTTTTCAAAATTTAAAAAATACGACTACATTTTTGAGGGGTTTGCATGCAGTGTTTTTGAATAAACACAGCACTACTGAACCAACAACAAACCCTTTCTTAAAAGCGCCTTCTCTCAACAAAAAGTTTCAGATGCTGAAGCTAACTTTAACTGGTGTCTTGCAAAGTTTTGTGCCATATCGAGAAAAAATTCTGCGCATTTCTGGGCCATTTTTGCAAAAAAATCATCGCCTTCAAAAATGTCTTCCCCCCTCTCCGTGAAAAAATTCCTCAAAAAGAAACCCTGGCAAGTATAATGCAGATGTCTTTTATTCCAATTTTGTTTTCAAGTGCGATATTTGAGTTGTTTCTGTTTTTTGTAGAATCCGCTTGATCTCAGTTCCCTGCGCGGCGACTGCAGTGGTTGGTTTCCGCCCTCGCTGATTGAGTCGAAACGAAACGATCTAAAGTGTCTCTGCGCGGAACTGGCGCTCATTTATGGCGACAAAAAACAGCTGCCTACCCTGCGAAAACGAAAAATCATGGAAGCCCTTGGGCAGGCTGGGATTCTGCCGGAAAGCA
Source organism: Trissonchulus latispiculum (assembly GCA_030248195.1). Classification (NCBI taxonomy): domain Eukaryota; kingdom Metazoa; phylum Nematoda; class Enoplea; order Enoplida; family Ironidae; genus Trissonchulus; species Trissonchulus latispiculum. Next base: position 50,654 of record JASAND010029582.1, on the reverse strand, counting down.
TGCCACTGGCTAAGGCTTCCGGCTGGCTCTATAGATAGATAGGTTCAACTCTTTTTGGACCTTTTCTTCAGCAAAGGAGGATTTCAAGCCGAAGTTAGACGAGTTAAGGATTAACGGAGCCCTTTCCGTGAAACAGGATTAAATTGAGCTGGAAAGATAAGCTTGAGCTTGGAGTTGAATTGTAGCTCTACTCTACTCTACTGCTGGCTGAAGAGACACTTTCTGTTCGTGTGTGTTTTAATGTGAAGTTGTACGATGCGGGGTTTGCTTGGCCATTGATTTGCGAATAATTTCTCACCTGGATGGACGCCAAATGCTAAAATCAGTTTCAGTTTCAGTTTTTTTGCACTGTGGAATGCAAGTTCTTTAAATTGTGGAACTACTTTCGAGCACAGCACATTAAATAGTAACTGTTTTTTACTTTTTGAGCGGCTTCATTAAGAGTCTAGTTTATTTTGTTTTCTACAATTCTAAATTCTGTAAATTCTAATTTCGATGTCTAGATACCGGGTTTTGGTCACTTCTAGGTGTAATAATTCTGTTGTTTGGCAACACTAGTTTCTCTGAAATGCTGCAAATTTTTCGAATTTCCATTTTAACTTGTTGTTTATAAGGTAATGCATCTGCTTGTGAGGAATTATTAATGCTATATGGTTATGCTATGCTCCTGTCTGTTTAGTTTTATCGTGCTGGAATATTGTAAATACCAAATAAAGTATCTATTCAGAGATTAAACACTTTTTGTTGTTTCCTAGGTGACACGGGGTGAGGTAATCTGGGCATTTATTTTCCGCATCCCCGCTTCCGCAAAACGATCAGCTCTAGGTTGGCCTACGTAAATAGTACCTTGAGTTATAATGATAAGAGTATGCAACTAGACATGCTCTCTGTTATCAGAGCAAAAGCAGCTCTTATCGCCAACTACAGCCCCCCAGCCCGCAAATCTGTACATGGTCGGGAGGGGGTAGGCTCACTCGCTCTATGCTTGTGGGTTAAAGCTATAGATCAGAATGTTACTTGATGAAAGTCCATTGGTCATTTTCCCGAAACTCGATTAATTTTAATTATTAATATTTTAAACTACAACTCAGACATCACATTTGAATAATCTTTTTAAAATTAAAACCAGATTTCCTACTAAAAGTAGGGTTGTGCCAAATTCGAAAAAAGGAGGGCCGGTCCGCTTCATTTGGGGGGCCGGCCCGCCGCGGCCCCAATGCCAGAAGAATTTTCCTTATCAATATAATGATTTGAAAATAGTCATTTTTGCATAGTTTTATCCTACGTCGCAAGTTTGCGTTATTTTCTTGGCTCTGGAAAAATGACTCCAATGTGTTGTTTTCACACTACATATCCAAGTTAACCCATCCTGCCAGTGCAGTGACATATGAACTAGATTACAGTAGAAAGAAATTATAGAAGTCAGAATAAACAAACTGGAATGTTCTCCCTGCCGGAGTCGTTTTGTCACTATGCTAAGGTCTCACCTAAGCGATCTTTTCACAGAAAAGCATCGTTAGTTTGCCAATTTCGTTATTTCAATTGCATGCAATGGATAGACGTGTTGTAAAGACGATAGTTTTAGTATAAAATAATGAGGTGATTAAGCTAATTATTGCTGCGAACTAACACAGAATTAACAAGGAAATTTTAGAAATTTTATGTGAAACCTATCCTTTTGCATAATAATATTCGAAAGCTGTTGACGTAGTGGATTCAGTGGTAAAGGAATTGGAATAGCTATAATAGCTATTACGGAAAATTACTTTTTTCCGCTAAACCATCGGCAGCTTAACTAATTGAATTTGTACACCATTAAATTTCCTAGTCAAGAGCTTTCGAATGATATACAACACGATGGGGTTTTCTTAAGGTGCCGGTTTCCTTTCGGGTATTTTTTACTCCTACGGCTTTAATCCTTTACGCAAAGGGCTAAAACTTACGAAATAACCTATTTCCGTGCTCTTTAACATTTTAGGACCAGTCCCGTATTCTTAGGCCAAAAGATAAGAAAGTTTTGGTTTTTGGCCTTAAGCTCCCAGTAGGTAGACAAGACACGGGATTGGTTGGTATGGCTGGAAAGAGGACTCGAAAATGAACATTTTTGCTCTTACAACCTTTGAGCTATCTCCAGTGGTTAAGTCAGTATAAGCAAAAAACTGTTTTTAGCGTCAAAAAATGGCCATTTTCGAGGAAATCAGTTTTTTCAAAATTACCGCCACATGCTTAGGACAAAATTGGCTTAGTCATACTCAATCGATACATCGTCCAAATGCACATTTTATGAATGCCTATTAGCCGGACTTTATTGCTTTCAGCTAGAGATTTGGCCAAAAAACCATTTTGGCAAAACTGCGATTATTTTGTTTCGAACATCGATTTCTCAAAAACTACTCGACGGATTCCGGAGATTTTTGGCAGAATCGAAATTCGCACTTCTGCGGAGGGACGTTTTTCTTGGTTTGGGCTAAAACATATTGAGCAGCAAGCAAACTCAATGCGAAGTTGCGAAATTTCGTGTTACTGTGCATTTGGCCGATTTTCTCGACCGTTAAGACCTGCTGAGCCAAATCCAAAAAAACGTCCCTCGGCCCATATGTTCTTCATATCACGGCACAAAAAGAACTTTTGACCGATTCTTCAGTTTTGAGAAATCGATGTTCAAAAACTTTTGGTCTATATTCATCCTGTTAGATGTCAGCTTGTCAGAAAATTTCTGCTATTTTTTTGCTAATTTTGCCAGTTCTGTAAGCTCATGTGAACGTCCAGATAATAAGCTTTAAAACAATGTATAAAGCTCTTTGCAACTCCCAAAATTGCGAAAGTTATAGCGTTTCAAAAAATCATCACAAAAGCACTGCACAAAAGGAAACCAGCACCTTAAAATATTGCAACTTTCCATGTTAATTTCTAGTGTTAAGTAACAGCTATAATTAGCATAATTACTTCATTATCTTGCATCAAAATAGTTCTCTTTGCATGTGCAATCTATTGCAATTTAAAATTATGAGATTGGGTAAATAGCCTGCTTTTTCTGTGAAAGGATCGCTTAAAAAAGCTACAAAACTTCCGATTCAGTTCCGTTCCGATTACTACTGTTTCCACAATAATGTTTCCAAAGTATTTCCATCCAAGAAGCTATTAATATAAGATGAAATCTGATAGTTTGTCAAAAACTAAAATTAAATAATAGCTACCAACACCTTTATTTACTACATTAGCATTGGAAAAATACATACTTTCCACATGAAATCGAAATGGTGGCGGTTTGGGTGCCGTGACCGACACCGGCCTCCAGGGTCATGTTGAGCCCGGCCCCCAAAAATAAAACGGGGGCCGGGCCGTTTGGGGGGCCGTGACCGACACCGGGCCCCCCCCCGAACAACCCTAATTAAAAGTTACTACTTTTGCACTAGTGTCAAAAGGATCTGGAGCCTGTACAAGGATCGTCGACATCGCTCGCCATCGTCAGAAAAATCTGGAAACGGACTGAATTCGAATTTTGATTAAGGCCTTTAAAATTTTCGAATAGTTTTTGAAGATCAACATTTTAAAGATCACGCAAAATTCTAAAGCTTCCAAGACTGTGTGAATAATTTTGTAGACCCAAATTCAAATTAAAAACGACATTCCTTCTTCAGGTGTCTCCAACGTTACCAAACGATGCAGGTGGTAGGATTCTGTCAATATACCAAAATTAAAAAAGAAATTTTCCGTTGCCTTCCATATACGAACCTCTACTCTGAGGTGCTCGTACCGGTTCCACTGGAACCGGCAGAACCGGAGGCATTGTAAACCGGTCTGGTTCGCGTATTTAGAAATTGTACGTACACGGCACTGCTGATTTGATTCGATTCGATGCATCAAAAATATTTTGATTCGATTCGAATCAAAAACAACAGCACACAGGCTGTGCGTGCGTAAATTTTGTGCCTTCTTCGAGCTTTAGAACAGGCATAGCACCCGAATTTCTTTGAAGTTGCAGGGATCTAGCTGTTAGGGAACAGAGCTTAGTTTTTGCTCTGATAATTAAGTGCATATTTAACAAACACGCGTCAATGTGTTGGCTGCGTTGTTTTCTTTTCTGCAGATGTAGTAAGGCTAACTAGGCTAGTAACATCGGATCTTGTTACTCAGGGAAGCTTAAACGGCCGTATTCACAAAGCTCTGGTTAAGCTACCACTGGTGAGGCTACCACTGCTAGGGTTACATGTGGTAAGAAAACCATTTGGTTAGGAAGGCGAATTCACAACCAATTGGTTATCTTACCAGTGGTACCTTGCGTACAGTGCGCTAAATATTTTCTTTGGTATGTGCCACTTTTCAAGTAAAATTTAACCACTGATAAGCAACCATTACCGATGGTTTTATACTTTTATGAGCCAATTAAAATAAATTTTGGAAATGTAAAACTAATTAGAAAAAACTGCCTATTAGTTCAGTAAAATAAAAAGCACCTTTTTGAAAACTTACCTGAACTACAAAATATTTGGAATGAACTTTTCATTCTCCCCTCTTCTAATTTTTAATGTATATGCGTACATATTGTGAAGATAGCGTGCACTCAAGATAGACATTTTGTGAAGTTAGCGCACACTTCTAAATTATGGAATTATTTGGAAAGTATTCAACTTGACAAACGCTCAGCGTTTTTCTGACTTCTGTCTAAAATTGTCGGTACTTTAGCTAAATTGTCAATTGGTTCACGCTTGGACAAATAGTTGGAATTTAGGTTGGATCACTGAGCGGTTGGGGGTTCGAGTGGAATCCAAGTGGGTAGTATTTTTGGAGTTCCCGCAGTAATTTTTGTATTCGCTTGTTCGCTGATTTTAGTTTATTGTAAAGTCTCTGGCGCTTTGTAATCACTTTTGAGTTTTATTGCGAAAGTTTCACTTATTGTTATTTTGGAAATAAGTTGGAGTCTTGCTGGCTCAGTGGTGAAATCTGACAGTAAAATCATTGTTGTTTAATATTTTCTTAAGTAGACTTAGGGCACTTTCCATTGGCATCGCACACCACACAGTTACCTCGTGATCTAGTCTTATCCTAAACTCTAGTTAGTCAACTCGTTTACTCAAGAATCAGTACATTTTACTAACATACGTATACTCGAACTTCACAATATGTATAATAACTCCTTTATCTATAAGCAGGCATTAGTGTAACGCACGGTAGAGTCCCACTCGGTACTTATCTCATCATTCTCAAGCAGTCCCACTGTTGTCTCTCTCGGTACGGTGGAGTCCCACTCGGTACTTTTATGTCTCACTTGGTACTTTTGTGTCCCACTCGGTACTTTTGAGTCCCACTCTGTACTATTCAGTCCCACTCGGTACCTTTGAGTCCCACTCTGTACTATTCAGTCCCACTCGGTACCTTTGAGCCTACTCGGTACTTTACTGTAACATTCAATTTAAAGTATAATTTTCATGTATTACTTAAGGTATTCGTAGTTATGTACTCGTAGATATTAACTGCAATTTGACTTGCTGGAGGCTGGTGACGATTTTGGAAGATAAGTTCACAATTTTTGAATAGTTTTCTTAAATTATCTAACTTTGCTAATTTTTTAAGATTAGCACGAGTATTGCGATTAAGTTAGGAAAAGAAATAGCATGTCCAAGGCAGTAGTATCCACATCATGTGCTCTGGCATAACACGCGAAATTTTGGCAGATTCTTCTCGAAACAAGACAACGTTGTTCAACCAAACGTGTGAGATTAGCACTAGGCAATATATAGAAACATATAATGCTTTTGTACGCGCTTACATAATGTCATTGGTCATTTTGCCTTTATTGTGTTGTATGCATTGGGAGATCCATGTGTCCGAAGCCCTAGATATCATACCATAACAATGCTCCGGTATGTATTCGATGCGACACAAAGACTCTAGCGGATACCGTCAATTCGCCCAACAGATAATTCACAAGCTAAGTCAATCTAACTACTAGATAATATTTACAGCTACATGATAAATGATGTTTTACGTAGAGCACAGGTTGATCAGAGAGGAATGTTGACTGTACTCTCTGCACGCATCAACCAAAAACACGAAAGTTCAGATCCATGGGATCTAAAATTGAACAATCGATCTACTCTGATCATTGTTCTCTCCGGCTTCAACCTGAAGCCGCACTAAATTCCTCTGGGGGAAACCCTGGACTTCCCACCTTTGGCAATTTACCGAGAATGTCAAGGGGTGGCCGCCTGCGAGGTGGAGCTACCACAGGACCTCCATTACGGTGAAAGTAATTGACGTACTAATAGCCTTGTAGAACACCTCGGATAATTGCGACGGCAGTTATTCAGTGTCAGCAACCCCACCACCCAGACAAAGTTCTAAAATCGCTGACACTACCCCTAACCGGCGTACCGACTGAGGTGAGGTGGCTGTAAAAAAACTGCAATTTAACATTCAAAATTAAGAATTAATTAAATCAAATAATATTAATTTAATTTGAGCACTAAAAACTGGAAAATTGTTTCATTTTATAGCATTGTAAAGCTATGAAAAATTACAAGTCTAAAACAAACAAATCTAAGAATTTCTTAAAAACAGCTAGTTTTACTAATTTTTGCTAGAAACGTTAAAAATTTGCAATTTCTGCTAATTTAGTGGTTAGGCTTATTTTTTACTAATTTTCGCTAAAAATGTTAAATATACAAACACACCAGCAAACAAAAAGATTGTAGTGAATAAAACAAACAAAGAACAAAGATCCTTGTTTTCCCTTCAGCAGTGTCTGAACAATTTATCAAATATATATTGCAAATTCTGGCAAATTGTGACATTAAATATAGAAAAATTTCGTCTCCTCAAGTACCGAGTGAGACAATAAAGTACCGAGTGAGATTCCAAGGTACCGAGTGGAACTTAGAAATTCCGAGTGAGACTCAGTCGTCAGCTTTCGGTGACAGCTTTTGGAAAATTGTATCGAAATCTATTCATGAAGTTTCATTGAGTTTTGTGGTAAAATCTTTTGAAATTAAGCAATACGCCCTGGCGTTATTTGTAAATTAAATACTCCGCAGTCGTTTATCGACTAGTAAACATTCACAGACACAATTCAGTAATAACTGGCAGAATCACATAAATGTCTTTGAGATTAGCAAATGATTAATACTGACGCACTTCTAAATAAAGATTAGCTAGCTATTTAGTTAGCAGCTGAACTTGGCTCATTTTTAGTTTTGAATTTAGCTTTGTGAAAACCTGGTATTTCGAATTACCTGAAAAACGGCTTCAACAAAAGTGTTAAAAGTTGAAACGGTGCAGTGGTTAAGACTTTCGGCTAGAACCGCAATAACCTGAGTTCGATTCACAGTTGGTAAACAAATTTTAATTTTACAAAGAAGGTTAAATCTGAGACAGAATATATAGGAATAGTGCATATTTTTCTTGTGGGCTAAAGTTTAAATACCTAAAGTCTGAGGAATCTGTCTCAAAATAAACGTTTTCTTGGGAATAGATGGCGGAATTCGTAGATTGCAAAATTTGTATTCTGAAAACTTTCGTTTATGATATCTCGATAGCGCAACAGCGGAATAATGCCCCTTTCAGGGGCAAACTTGTTTGTTTTGCGGGTCAAACCGGGTTGAGAGTTTTCTTTAAAAAGTTGTATTTACAGGCAAATTTATTGTGGGCAACAGGCAGTGTATTTTTAAATTCGGAACAATAAATTATCTAGTTTTGATGAATACAGGAGCTTTAACTCATTAGCTTTAGCTTAGCTTGCTTTAGCAGCAAATTAGTCTTTTAAACGTTTGAATCAGAGGTACTTTTTAAGACCTTTTGTGTCAAATTCGGTCCATTTTACGACATTTCAGATTGACCCGCAAACATAAAAGCGGGTCGCGCGTACGGGTCAAGGGTAGGCAAGTCGCGAATATCCGCGGGACAAGGTTTCAACCCGTTTCCAACTCTTGATTTTAAAGTCCTCTGCTTCCCGCTCCACATGGGTGTGAGTGTGTTCTGATGAATCCAGTGCTACTGAAGAATCGTCAGATGTAATTCTAAGAAGACTAGTAACCATGAGGTAACTATAAGGTAACATCCATTGTTGGCTAGTTTGGTCCCGCGTCTCATAGAATTTCATGTAGTCTTGAGGAATATTACAGAGGTCTACAACATCCTGAAGATCAGTGGCAGGCAAGCAGTTGGATATGGTACACCGGGGTTCCCAATGACCTTTTCGAACATGATCGAAGGAGACCTTCTTGGTTTCCGAATACAGTAGATTGCTGAGAATTCAACTATGGTTGAATGCCAGGATCCGTTGAATTTGGGGCAGGCATGCTTGCCAGAAAACCTTCACAGGAATAAGGTAGACTGTGAAAATTGGAGTGCCAGCTGCCTCCAGTCTTCTCCGTTTTTCCGTTATGGTTGCCGCAGGAAGATTAAAAGTCTAGAACAAGAAGCGTACACTAACTACTGTTTTCTAATGTGCTGAAGACAAATGTCACATCTTTTAATGTACCAGACTACAGTTGTTAAGTAACACACTACGATCTGTTTCAAAGAGTAAACTTCAAAGAAATTAATGACACAAGTTCAGGTCTAAGGACTATGCAGTAAAAGAAATGTAAACAAGAAACAACTGGGCACATGTGACACTAGTTCATCACGCTTTTTTAACCCTTACGGATTTCACATGTATTGCAGAAATTCAATCCCGTCACCTACTTAACCAAGTTTCTCGAGCAATTGGAATTTTTACTTTCTATGGATGTCTATTTTTGACGCCAAAATCGGTTTATTACTATCAATTTCTCTTCAATTGATAATGTACATGGAATGCACTAGAGACTACGTGCATACACACAAAATTGAATGTTTCCAAATAACAAATGAGTATCTGCCATTATATATCTAACGCCGTGGCAACATTTTGATGCGTTTTACAGAGTTTTGAATCCCCTTGTTCCAATGTAATAGCCAATAAATGTATAATAAATGTTGCAAATTTTGTTGCGAGATCAATTATTTAAGCTCGACATACAGGAACCCGAGCCATTACATTATCCGGTCATTATAACTGGAGTTTTATGGCTCCACCACTTAACATCGTTAAGGAAATTTTGTCGAAATTTGGTGGAAAAACACAGATAGGCGTAAAAATTGCAACAATGTGCCAGTACATTGAAGCCGGTGCTTATCAGTAAAAAGATTTGTTTCTTCCAAATCAGATTCAGATTGTGATAAGCTTTTTGCTCTGTCATGAATGCTATAGTTTCAAGGCCCGGAGGGTCCGCTGTGTCTGACACAGACACATACAGCAAATAAAATACAGTATTAGTCATAATAGGAACGCCCAAACACAGTTGCAAATAACACAGCTGTTTATCCTGCTTCCATCCGGTAGCCGCATTTCCGCTCAGTTTATCTAGATTCTTCATTTTTCGAATGAATCCCCAGACGACACCGCCAGTCAAAATGGTTATGCTGAGGCTTTTTGCAGTTTCCATTCCACCTCGAATTGCCACAAATAGTTGATATTGCGGGCTTTTTCCATACCATGTTTTACTCCATTGGTAGGTGATATTATCTGCTCCAAGTGCGAAGCCGTGAACGTATAGCCCAGGCAAGTACCAATTGCCGAACACAATGCAACAAACGATTAAGCTGTTGGCCACTTTCTGCGAGTTTATGCAGTGGAAATATCTTGGAAGGTTCAGGGCTACACATCGTTCCATTGTAATGACTAGTGTTAAGAGATCAGCCATTGTATTTAGACTGTTGCCAATAACAAAACTGATATGACATCGAATAAAGTTCCATGAATAGATTGTTTTGGAGAGCGGCAAAAGATTCCACATACCTATGTCCAGATAAAAAAGCATGTGAGGCAGCTCCACCAAAGCCACTGCCTTATGATATTTGAATCCTGTTTGCTAAAACAATTATTCTATGTTATATTTTGTAAGCAATTACCAATTTAGGAAATCTGCTTAGCAGTTCTCTTGCATGGCCATTCCTGGATAACTTCAAAACTAACAAAGGCGTGGTGCTAAGCAGTATTTGAGCCGACCAGGCTCCTCTGCGAGATTGCAAAGATAAAACTTTGACACTGCGCTACTAGCCTAGCCAACCCAGCTATCCATCCTTAACTGGTCGATAAATGGATACCACTATTGTGGGGAGGTAACTTTTTTCTTCCCCCTTCCACGGATGCAGTCATCATTTGAGGTGGCACTCCTGGCTCTACGGCTGAGAATCCGGGGATGAGCACCGGCACCCCATGTCCTGTGGCAGAACGGAGATATCTCTTGGGGTAAACCTTTACCTTTTTACCTTACTGTACTACTAGTGTCATTTTAACGAAAGGCCTTCGACAAAACGCTATGATTTTACAAACAAAAGTGTTGTTTCACAGCTTTCGACACGTTTCATGAAGCAATTACCCAATTACCAAATTGACTGAAAACTATATATTGGATACTTTTATCTTTTCAAGAAATCTTACACTAAATCACAGAAAAGGTGTGTCATTCCACATGGGAAAGTTCCTGCTACACGCGTAATTCGATTGAACCCTTCCCTGTGGCTATTGAGCTAGTAGTAGAGCCCACTAGTTGAGCATAAGAAAAAGAGAAGAAGAAAACTATGTACCACGGAAGGTCTAAAACAAACGTCAAGCCTCCGGAAGAGTCGAACTCACCACTTTTTGAACACTCTTAAACTCTGCCAACTGCTAACGTAGCACCGTCGCATCAAGCAAAATATATCGGGATTCGTTTAGCAAGGTGCATGACTTTCACAACGTGAACCCACACTAATTGTATTTAATACAATAATTGGGACCACTACCTGAGAAAATGCAGTTCCCCTTAAAGTAACCAAAATGCAGATAAACCCGACAAATCCTGCCAAGGCAAAGACTACGTGAATCAGACCGCGTCCCATGTAGAATCGTGAATACCAAAGTCTGTAGTACTTCAGGGATTCTTCATAATCGCATAGCTGGTCAGCGCTCAGCATAGAGGTAGAACTCAAGTTTGCATGAAGACGGGTCCATAAGCTGGTGCAATTGGTCATTATTAATTTAGTATTTAAATGAATACAAATCTATGATGTAGGCTGAGTTGGTTTTAATATACGAAAGAACTGGTTAAATTTCTAGTCAAAACGGCAACTTCGCCAAAGATAGCAAACAGTTATGCCAAGCAAATGTTGTAGTCAAGTATACGTTCATAAATCGTAACATTAAAATGGTAAATTACTGTACGTAGATTTGCGATTAGAGGCACTGTTTATTTTTCGTTAAACGTTCCACTAAAAAAGCTAGCTGTAAGATATATTAGATGATTCAATCCTATACGAAGCTGGAAGATGGTCGGTAAAAAAGATAGATTAGAACTTTCTTGATTTCTAAATTAACATTTTGTTGGAGAAACAAGGTTTAAGAGGGTACATGGGCTGCACCCTTGAAGCTAAGTTTTTTTATAATACTCTAATGTCAAGCCTGACTGCTGAAATGGGTTTTTCGTGCTGTTTCTGTGTTCAGAGGAATTGAATCCTGAATGGTAAAATGCACAATGGAGGGAATGCGAAACGCATTCTCTTGTGCATTATCATATCCATGGCAATTCCAAGGTTTGACAAATTCGAAGTCCGCTCGCTGGCGGTGGCTTATCACTAAGCTAAGTCACCTCCTACATGTTTAGCTAAATTATAAAAAGAATTATACAACATCATTCCAACTTGTCAATTTTATCTCACATAGGCTAGGTACACAGTTGCACTTTAAGCTTATTTCACTTTCTTTTCAAAACTTTTTAAGCGTAAGTTTAAAAACGTTTATTTCTGAAAACTGTATTTGGCAAGTTCTAATTGAATTTTAAAGGTGCTACATTTACGGACATTTTCCTTCTATCCCGTCTGAGCGCTCGGCCATTCCCTCCGACTCATTTCTGCAGCCCATTACTTTTTTTCCACGGCTACCGAGCAAGCCAAATAGTTTTCAGCCATCTTCGTCACTGTTGTCAAGCGGGGGGCAACTGTGGTCGGCTCAAACGACTAAAGTAGCCTTGGGGGTGACTGAAATAACCGCACGGCAGTATGCCTTAGGGACCATGTTTTCTGTCCATGGTCTTTGCTTCTCCGCCTCTTGTTCATATGTAGAAACGGTCTGCGGAGAGCAGCATTTTTCGGTTCACAAGGAGAGCCACAATAATGCTGAGCCACTTACAAATAAAGCTAGCTGTAAGTTTTCTCTGGATTCGTAACTTTAATTTTACCATTTACCGCTTAAACATTTACAAATCGTGCGGCTGTCTTATTTTAAGAAGTTTCTTAACAGCACCATTCGACAGGGTGTAAGTTAAAACCTAAAAGCTCTTGTGGGTTAAATTAGGAAATGTTTGTGCCTAAAATAGATAATTCACAGTTCCATTTTTCCACAGGAACAAAATCAAGTCCTAAGCTAGCCTGAGGTTTAATAACATCTTTTATTTTTTATCATATCTTTTAATCAGACTTTAAGCCCAACAAGTAGATATTATGTGAACAATCAACAAATTCTTAGAAATCTGTACGGAATTTTTCATACTTCAGCTATTTTAGTTGACACTATTGTGCTAATTTCATTAAGAAATAGAATGTAAGTGCAAATAGGATCCCCATGGAAATAAACTAAATCAACACTATTAAAGTAAATGGTATTGGAAAGTTACCAGGGGAGCGAGCATACGGTATTTGTTACTTTGATACTTGTTTTGATACTAATTTGGATGTTACTGTGTTATAAGAAACGATGACGACTATCTTTTCTTCTGTATCCATAACGCGCATGTCCCAATACAATACATTTCAAGAAAATTTGTCAGTTGGGTATCTCAGGAATGCCAACTCAAAGCTGAAGCTAGCTGACTATTTTAGTTAATGAATGAACAGTCGCATTCTAGCTCTATATTTGCCAACTACATTTACTATATGGGCATGTGATAAATTGGGACCGCTGGATTTATTGAACATGTTAACTGGGGTTTTCAACGTAAAATAATTTGGAAACCTTGTTAAAATAGCGTGGAAGTCACATTTCCAGAAATCTCACCAAATAAACACGTCACAAAGATTAATAAACAAAGGATTGCCATGTAGGTATCGTTTGCATGAACTAAAGTCTGACACAAAAATGTGTGTACAAAACCTGTAAGGCCTTCAGTGAACTCAATATACGCCGTAACCCCATAAAACCATATATTTTCGGAATCCTTGCAGCGAGATGAACATTTTTATAAAATTTAAAATTTTTTAAAATTTCAAAAATTTTAAAATATCGGTTTTTCGGGGAATTTTTTCGGACCGTTCAAGCTATTCAGCTCATTCCTTCAGAAAAATTTTCCCGTCCGAAGACGCATCGATTGGCATAAGAACGAAAAAAATTGGTTAAGAAATAAGCATTTTATTCCAAAATTTCGTTTTTCCATTTCCTTTGATGTTTGCCGCTTTTTGCAAGTTTGACTGGTTATTACTCGCGACTCGCTCAACTTAAAATTTTTTCGATTAGATTTTCAGGACCGCCTAGGCGTCCGCTTTGACCTCATATATGTGGTATTTCAAATTTTGAAAATCGATTTTTTTGAAAAATACCACTTTTTGATCAAAAATTTCGGCAAAGAAGATTTAGCAAAAGTGAATAAAAATAACATAATCATAAAGTTCAAGCTGAGCTGAATCCAGCAAGCTTTTCTTGCTGCGACTTATATTGCGCCAGCAATGAATTTTTAAACAATATCCCTTATTTCAGCTGGTTTTTGGCTCTCTTTGATGTTGCCGCCGTGATTTGACTGAAGCAGTGTAAACTAGAAAAACTAGCTGAAATAAGGGATATTGTTTAAAAATTCATTGCTGGCGCAATATAAATCGCAGCAAGAAAAGCTTTATATCGTTGGATTCAGCTCAGCTTGAATTTTATGATTATGTTATTTTTATTCACTTTTGCTAAATCTTCTTTGCCGAAATTTTTGGTCAAAAAGTGGTATTTTTCAAAAAAATCGATTTTCAAATGAAATGGAATGAAACGAAATGGAAAAACGAAATTTTGGAATAAAATGCTTATTTCTCAACCGATTTTTTTCGTTCTTGTGTCAATCGATGCGTCTTCGGACGGGAACATTTTTCGAAAAATTTTAAATTTTATAAAAATGTTTATCTCGCTGCAAGGATTCCGAAAATATATGGTTTTATGGGGTTACGACGTATACTGAGTTCACTGGAGGCCTTACAAATTTTGTACACACATTTTTGTGTCAGACTTTAACTGAGCGCACTTGACTTATATGTTTATGTTTTACAGAACTAAAAGAAGAAGACTAAAAGAACAATGTGCAGACATAATAGCATATATTTCTACGACATGAGTAAATTATTCTAAATGACTCATCCAATGAGCACATGCAACCTTGAGAAAGAATTTGCAGTGTAGATTTCCAGGCTCTGACGGCATAAAGATGCAAAACTTGCTAATTTACATAATATTAAAGTAATGCTAACAAGATAACTCGAACACTCAATACTTGAAAAATACAGTAAGTACTAACAGGGTTACAGTCGAACTGTATCGCTAATTTCTTAATGCTTTAATGAAACGCGATTAACAACACCTTCTGCTATACTCACAACAGCAGAAATAGACTATTTTTATTTTACTGACAGATCAAATATGTAAAGTCAACGATCTGAAAAAGTGTTCAGACGCTGTTCACGGTTCCAGCCTCTTCAAAATGGATTCACGTGGTTTCAAAAAATCACAAGTTTAATGTAATAAAGTAGTAAAGTTGAACTAGGACAGCTTATAAACCATTACGGTTGTACTACTGAAAGTAGTTGGTGACTTCTGGTGCTCTCCTGTCTCCTAAACCTGTATCGCTTTTCATCTGCTTTTGGTTACGGTAAGTGTCGGAGCTGAATGTCTAGATTTTAAGCAAAATCTTTGAGTTATAAAATAATGCCGAAGTTAGCGTTTCCAGAATTCATTCATTGGTTGGACAACAGTACGCCAGTTTTCCATTTTAATGTTTTAAAAGGCTATAATTTGGATTAATGTGGTTGTCTAAGGAATACGTTACCTACAGCCACGTGTCAGCTCTTTTGGCTAGTTTTCAAATTCGTATGCCTGTGTTTAGCTATAAACACAGAGTATCGGGCACTTTGTCGATCCTTACAATTGAGTTGTGTAAACAGGTAAAAGTGTAGGAACGTCGCCGCACGAAATTGGGGTTATGGACGCGGCGGAACCTCGTCTTGACCCAATCATAGCTCCTCGTCTTGATCCAATTCCATTTTCCGCCTTAGAATGAGTGGATGTGGCGCTATTTCGTCGTGACTGAACCGATTCAAAGACACGTTGACTGCAACGCGATGTGGCAATCCTGATATTGGGATTCATTTGACTGGCCGTAGACTCAGGCTCCTTTGTCGTCGGCAGCGAGCGAAGAAACTGTTTACGAAATTTGCTGGAAAATACCAAATAGGCATAGAAGTTGCAGCAATGTGCACAGTTATTGCTGATAACATTCAGCAAATTCATGATCATACTAAGAAAAAGTAGGCGTAAGTTCCGATTGGCGCTCTCTTCGCTCGTAACCGCCGCTATGTGAAGGCTTGAAGATACCGTATGCGAGTCTAAGATTTCACCAGCAAAGAAAAGTAGAGTGTTAACTATGATAGGAATTGCTAAGCACAGTTGAAGTAAACATAGCTGCCTGTCTTGCTTCCAGGTTTTAACCGCACTGACATTGAGACTGTCTACATTAGCCATTTTTTGAAGAAATCCCCAAATTACAGCTCCCGTTAGAATGGCAATACATATGCTTTTGCTTATTTCTAGGACGTAGCGGGCTCTTTCAAACACTCCGAATGCGAAACTTTCTCCATAGTCCGAATACTGCCAATGATAGGTAATGTTATCAGTGTGAAGGTACATCTGGTACTTATAAACATCTGGTAAGTACCAGTTGCCAAAAACAATACAGCATCCAATCAACATGTTTGCCACTTTCTCTGTACTGAAGAGGTGAAAAAGTTGGGGAACATTTAAGGCTATGCATCTTTCCAATGTCACGACTAATGTTAGTAGATCAGCCATGGTATTTAAACTGTTTCCAAGTGCATAACTTACATGACATCTCAAGAAACTCCATATGTAACTTGTCCTGGATAATTCGCTAAGAAGGTCGGCTAATCCTATGTCCAGGTAAAAGAACATATGGGGGATTTCAACGAAAGCTACGGCCGTGTGATATTTGAATCCGGTTGCCTAAACAAACAATTATTAGATGCTACTAGATTATTAATGCTGCTACTTTGCACCTTTTCTTTCTTTTTAGCATGTCAAAACATTCATAAGTTAACTCAGTCCTTTTCGCGCATATGGTTAAAAGAAGAATACAGACCGCAGGGTTTATCGAGTTAAGAAAGTTGATTCTTCTTTTGAATTTCATAGCCTCTATTGGAAAACAAAATTAATAGCCTATAATCACCTATAATTGTGAAGAAGTTGTGTAATAATTATTGTGCTTACTTTACGAAATGCTTTTCGCCGTAAGGTCATTAAGATTAAAATAAATCCTATTAATCCAATTGTTCCAAACGATGTTTGAGCAGACCCACGTATCAGTGAAATGCGGTTCAGCCACAATCTGTAAACGTCCCTTTTGTCCCGATAACGGCAAATCTGTTCTGGTGTTAGTTCAACAGGTCCAACAGTATCATTTAGTTGAGACCACGCCGTAGTACAGTTGTCCATTACGCCTAATGAAATGGAGCTTCAACTAATCTTAACAGTATATTGGGTTAGAAACTGGGTGCTTTTATTGAGACCAATGTAATAAAAGCCACATTTCAACAATTTTTGACTGTTGCTCCTCTCGTTAAGTCTTATGCCAATCCAAGTTAATACAAACCCTACTAATGTCAAGAGTACATAATACATAGTAGATATAAAATTTCGTTCCGGATATTTTCTTGAGAGAACACCACTAATAGAATGCATAGCTTTACGAAAAATATTGTATTAAACTCCGTTAACTTGTGAATATTGAACATGGCCTGTTGAATAGTTTAATGTGAGTTGCACCAGATATCAAAACTGTGTTGAGATATTTGAAATGCAGTATCGAGGCAGAGGATGTTTCCTTTGCTTTGTTTGCTAATGCTTCTCCATGATTATTTTTTAATCATTCCCTGCACTCCTTAGAATTAAAACTGCCCCTATGTACTTATAGTAAAAGCAAAAGAGTACCCACATTTCCTAATAGGAATAGTAAATAGAGTGTCACATGTGGAGATTTGTTTGCATTGCTAGCACAACATAAAGAATGACAGACACGAATAAAAATGCTCCGGTGGAGCATTAAAATGCAATATGGGTGACCTTAGGTTTTTAGCAGACTTGGTTTTAAAATCGTAAATATAGGAGGACAGGTTGTAAATGCCAGGAGGACTAGGATAAAAGCGCACTAATATGGAACACCTTCGCTGAACAACCCATATTCGCGGAAAATGCCCATTGTGGCGCAAGTCTTCAGTAAGTTTATCAATTTATCAGCATAACTATGTAGTTGTTTTCGTAATATCCAATAATTACTTAAGATAACACGCATAAACTCAACTTGACATAAAATTAAAATCGATGTCATAGATTTTACGCTGCAAGTACAGAATAAAATGCCTGAAGAATATAAGTTCATTATTTCAAAATTATCGCGCTTGCCTGAAAAGCTGACGAGGGATTTTATGCCAATAAACGTCATATGCACAGCGGAGCATGAGTGACCGCGAATATAGATTGTTCAGCGAATCTGGTCCGTATTAGTGCGTTTTTAACCTAGACCTCCTGTCACTTACAACCTGTCTCTGCCACACAAACGTTTTAAGTCCTATGTTTGCTTAAAACCTAATGTCATCCATACTGCATTTTTCATGCTCTATTGGAGCATTTTTGTTCTTGACCTATTTTATTCTTGAGGGCCGGGAAGTGAAAATTTGTCTGTTATCACATTAAGAACTTTCACAAAAACCAAACTTTACTGGCTATAAATGCCCAGATCGTTCAGTTTCTGAGTTGGAAGACAAGTGCTGCTCTGAAGACTCTGACTTTCACACAGATTCGCGCAACGCCTCTCACATCTATATTATATGGGGAGCGCTATCGCGCCCTCTATAAAGTCTGATGGAGAAGAATCCTGGCCAATTGACTGGCCAATATTTTGTCTCCTGCCCAAACACTTGCTGGCAGCAACTCTTGAAGGGGAATCATCTTCTGAGGACCTGCCGTAGGGTAAGGTAATACTCTAAAGAGACCTATCCTACTCACGACCTACATAAAGTGATATGCTTGTCATATTCATATGATGTACTTTTAAGAGAAGCAGTATAAGTATTTTGTAAGACAAAAGCGTCGATGTGGGAACGAAATAAATTAAGGGAAAGAAAGTTCAAAAGAAATCTTCAATTTTCAGTTTACTTGACAATTCCTATGAAAATATGTTTGTCTGTAATGTTGCGTAGTTTCTTCGCTTTAGCAAATATAAGAGTAACAGCCATCTCCCACCCAATAATCGTGCAAAGCTTTCTGAGATTAAGCACATCTATTAGATACGGTCGGTTTAAATTTCTTAAGGATCGGTTGGCATGCCTTTGAACTATTAGGAACCTTTTAGGATTTGAGAGATGGCTATGTTAAGGAAGGAAGTAAGGAAGTTAGCTTCTGAATTTGGCCTAATACATCGATAAACTATCAAACTAACTAACTATTGCGAAATATTAAGCAGCTTCAAGGCATCTTCTGGAAAATATCTAAATGTAGGGAATCAAGAAATCAAACAATTACATAATTAAGCCGAAAATTTCATATAAACAAACAGAGGAACACTAGCTCTCCGACTTCAGGGGGGCATATCAAATACACTTATGACAAGTTTTTTCGATTACGCTCAAACTTTGTCACATATTAGCAACTGGGTTCCTTCAAAACAATTAAAAGTTTCGATGCCTTTCATTGTTCGCAGCGTTCAGAGTAGCCTCGCAAAGTTGTAGAGCTACGGAATTTTCGTGCACAGGGTTAGTGAAAGTTGTTATGATATTTCACGGGACTGCTCGAAGCCAAAGCCTTGAATTGTGTTGTGAACATTGAGGAACCTTTGAACTATTGCTGGGTATGCGCAAAACTACAAAATTAACTGAGTACACGTGAGGTGTAGCACGACATTTACCATGCATCCCTACTTTAAATTGTGGCAACTGGCATATTTCGTTTGAAGCCTAACCCGCTGTAGGCATCCAATTGGGCTCACATTTCGTACACATTCGCTAATTCTTTCTCAAATCGGTCTGTATGTGCTGAATTTGAAGTGTTTTGATCGTAGCAGTAAAAGGTAGTACATTCTGTTTTAGTTTTGCTGTCAGATGCATGAAATCCTGAAATTTTGGCTTCCCACCAGAAATGGCAAATTTTCAAAATCATCCAATTGATGCAAAAACGTATCCAATCGACAGGTCTCCCAACTTTTCTAACTTCACCAAGTCATGATGCGGTTTCTACAATGAGATAAAGTCATTTATAGTGTTGCCAGATGCCGATTTTGAGCAGTTGTCAGTCACTCTTAACAGCAGAGCCACGACGAAAGCATTAGAAAATCTAAAAACGCCACACTGTGCACACGCTTGCCCTTATATCCTGGCTGTGTTCCGTAAAAAAACTCAGAATATTTGGAGCACTTTGGGGGATTGGGCTCGAAATCAGGTCACTTAGTGAAGATTTGATAATTTTCAAAGTTTGCGGCCACAGTGCTCCGGACGCGAAGCTTCTGTGAGCTGCCATTTCGTGTATGTATTATCTGGGTCAATAGAAATATGTGTGCAAATGAAAGAACAAACGAAACTAAGATTGTCACTACAGCACCTCCGACCCGAAAAATTCGGGCCCGAGGTGGGGATCGAACCCACAACCTTCGGTTAACTAGACCGACGCTCTACCGATTGAGCCACCCGGGCACAAGCTTAAGTAGGAATTCGTTCCCAAACTGTAGTGACATTTTAGAAGACGCTTTCGCTTTCGCAAAGTTTGAGCTCTACAGCTTACAAATTTAGAGCTTCCGAAGACCAATCTGAAATTTGAAAAATGAACAAAATTATTCAGTTTGGGACTCTCTACAGCTCGGATGTCTTTAAATATGATATGTTACCTAGTACTTGCATGCAAAACACTAGCGCTATCCAACGAAGCTGTGCAAAACCTTTGGTTACCCCCCCACACACATGTGGCCTTGCCACGATAACTTGTGATTAAATTGTGAAAGAAAATAACAGTAAACCAGAGACACAAAAGTATTACCACATATATCACCACTGTGTTTAAAACACCAGTATCAAATAATTTTCTGCTGTATGATATTACAAAAACAATTTTAATCAGTCGTGCTGATCTTCTACAAAGTGAAGTTTGATAATCTGATACCGGTATTGTCATGGATTGGCTTCATTTGAACCATAACGATTACAGTAGTAAAAATTGAAGATGATACCTGAAATAACAGCAGCTTAAGTGAGTCTCAAAATAACAAATAGCTACCTCAGAGAAACTTAAAGATATGTAAATCAATTTTTAGACATTTAAGGAGCATTTTCGAACGTAACTCTATTCGACCCTTAAAAACCTACACTGATAAATAAAAATTACAAGGTTATAAAAATTTTCCAAAATTTTCTGAAACTGCGAGGGTTCTAAACGGCAAGTTTGTTTGGGAATGAATTGAATATTAAACGTGGAGCAAGCGATCATTACGTGCTTTCAAAGTTCTACTCACCGCGTATAATGCTTTCAGATCTTACTATTAAAATCGATTAACAAGTATTATTAGTCTATTAAGGCAAGTGACCTTTAAACGAACCGTAAGTATCCAGGACCTTGTTACAGGAAAACATTTCCCAAAACTGAGAAAACAGCCACTGTCTTTAATTAAGTTAGCAAATGCAGTCATTGCTGCAGCTGTGTACTGTTCAACTGGGTCACTGCTCAAAGAAACCTTTACAGATGCTTCTCTTACAGCTGATACCAGTGTCAGAATAGTTTCATTTAAATACGACTGAGGCATTACGACGGATGGCAAAAGGAATACTGTAAGAGCCATAAGCCCAAGTGACAGCGTTATCAGTTCAGGCAGAAAAAATATGTTTACCACCAGGTAGAATATCAATACCAACATAGTGACAATTAGTAGCATGCTTGCTAGAAATGTGTACCAGGTCATCACAGCATCAATTTTCACTATATAATCGGCGACATGTTTCCATATTAGTATCCATCTTTCTACCTCGTGTATTTGTGGTTTTAGCGCCTTGCTTACCTCATATTTTGATGTTTGCAACATATGCTGCCCATATCCGGCAGCTGCTCTTATTACGAACAATCCACAAGCCAGAGCGGACAAAACGAATGCATAGCTCAACCAAGTGCACACAATACCCAGCTTTGAACATCCCCAAAATGATACGACAAGTTTTACTTCCAGAAAACCCAGGGACTGAAAAACTATCATAACTGTGAAGCACAGAATCATCAGTTCAACAACAAATAAATAGTAAACAGGCAGCACGTAGGGCTGCAATCCGTAGCCAGGAATAATCTGATTTTTCTCATGCTCCATCCACTTCCAATCCATTTCGTTCTCAAACCAGTGGCATAGTATCCAGGAAATTAACGCAAACAGCATTACAGAGGTCCAAAATATTGTTATCAGTCCTTTGAAGCTGAGTATGTCTGTTGTTGACGAGCCGTTTTCCAGTATCCAGTACACCAGAGTCACTTAAAGCAGAATGCAGTTCATGAGCAGCTTAAATAACTCTAGACGTGCTTGCATAACGTGCAGTGACATTATTTAAAAATGACAATCTTGAAATCACCTTAAAATATCTATGATCTAGAAATTGCTAAAAGTTGCCATGGATGAAGTATTTAAGTATGTTTGAATAAAGTAATTGTTTCAATATATACTTTGCTACTTTATATCTTTACATTAAGCCCTACACGATAAACGTGGAATAATAGTGAAATGTCACTAAAGGTCGACCGTACACTACTAATTGACACATCAGATCTGACTGTAAAACTTTAATTAGTTCTTGAGACATGGTGGAAGTTTAAATTTTTACTCATCGTTTATGATTTGGAAGAGTTGCAGCTAAGCGCATTTCGCATCAATAGATTGAATTGTATAAAATATTTGGATATTCAGCCGGATCTAACCAGACCCGCATGAAGAGATTAACAGTAGACTGACTAGTTTCAGTTTCAATCAGTAGATCACTTAAAAAGTGGTTATTGTGGCTACAGCCACGTTTACTGAAAGAGTAGGCTAACTGCTCTTACCCGAAATCCAAATTCCCACCAAGACTGAATATATCCTTAAGACAATGGTTGTAAGCAGTTGATCACTTTTTGCGGTAGTTGAGCAGCCAGACACACGCAAAGCCCAGTGAACTGGAAATGCGGAAGTCCAATCTGACCAAAAGTTCGCTTGCATTATTAGTGGCAGAAAAGGTTAAAATTAAACAGTCAGTGAGATTCTTTGGTTTCCAACTAAGTAAAACTCTAGATATAACCTAGCAGAGCCATCTATCTGTTTGTTTTGTACCGAAGCTATTAGAAAAATGCGAATATATACCTGATCTTTCAAAAAAGATGATTCCAGTTTGCAGAGTTGACTGATAAAAACAGTTTTTACTGACTGGAGTTAAAGTTGCATTTGGTTAACATTAACGTTAGATTGCTCTTGTGTTTCAGGAAAAAATCCAATGTCACAAATGGATGATGCTTACATGTCAAACAGCAAATCTTTGGAATGGCATTAGACTTAAGGAATGACTCTTTTGCCCAAATTCTGGGAAAATCTAGAGTTTCACTAAATTGATTGGATACATTATTTTAAATAACATTGAGGTACTGGTATCGCATTGTGTAAATTTGACCTTAAAGACTCCAATTCTTTATGAAAATAGATGAAACTTAATCAAATATATCATATATATTATATATTATATTATTATATATTATATATTATATATCATATATATTTGCTCTTTAACGCATCTCCAAAATAACACGATCAGTTTTATTTCTACATAATCAAAGGATTGAAATTACTATCAGAACTGTAAAAAAGGCGAACATAACTTCAACAGGTAACAAATATTAATAAATTGGCCTCGTTGCAAAAGCTGGCGTTATCTGGTTTTTCGCATACTCCGTCCATTTTCAGTCCATTTGATATTTAAACCAGTGAAATAAGGTCCCTGAGATCAATACGAGCAGCCTTATAGAGCTCCAATAAATGGTTATCAGTCCTTTGAAACCGAGTACGTCAGCCGTTTTCAACAATATCCGAGAGTCACTGTACCATGAGCTGAAGTTACTCCACAATTACACTAGATGCAACACGCCAAAATATACCACATAGACAACAAAATATGTAAAAATTAACGAAATCGAAGATGGTCTCGAACTCAGCTAACAGTAAACCCTTCCGTAAATGTTAAAAGTCAACGCTGGGTCAAAGCACTGACTACCGCCAATGTGTGTATCTTTGCGCCATCTGAATCTTCAGCACAGACAAGGAAACCAAAAGGTAGGCATAGCTTTCATCATTAGCAGGATCTGAGCTTTTAGAATAATGCAAACGACTATATACTAGACCTAAACACAGTACGCTGATGGCTGATTTTCCATAAAGAATGAGCGCCTTAAATCGAATACTAACATGACAACACCATTATATGCGCACTGAGGCATAGAATCAAATGAGACCATTATTTGTCTACCCCAATATGTATTCATCAATTCTTAGCCTGGATTCAATGTTCTTTTGGGTGCCGTTGGTCCTTCAATGTTTCCTTTTTAGCACCACTTCGACTCAGGAAACGAATCAGACATTCCAAAATTATACCACACCTTTCCTAAACAGCAGCACACCGGAGAGTCGGGAGTTAGCAGGTAAAATAGTTAGACAGTTATTTCGCACAAACTTTTAAATAAACATGCTCTCTTTGGTTTCTTAGTGGGATTATCTTATAAAAGTACACAGTTAAGGGGGGGTCCATCATGAAAAATTTTTAGACGACGGATTTCGCTCGTTTTCACACAGAAGTTAGACACATATGTCGTGCATATCAAGTTTAAATTTTGAGTTGTTTCGTTCAGTTCTCCGTAAGTTACGAGCCATCAACTGTATGCAATTTCAATATGAGCGAGCACAAGGGTGCTGCAGCCAACTGAGGCAAATTTTCGCAAATCAACTCTATGTTTTTAGCTTATTTTGTTTCCAGCCGGCTTGATGAGAAGCTTCTCTTAAGAATTTCTCGGAGAAACAAGGCCCTTGTTCCTCCTGATGTAATGAAACATTTAACAGTGGTTAACTTAAAATAGAAGCATTTCCGGCCCATAGTTCTATGAGAAGAATTCATTCCTGCAATGAAAGCTTTCGATTGATGTATAATATGCCATATTTTGAAAAATTTTAAAAATCGCTGTTTTGTGAAATTCGGGGTCTGAGGGCCCCGATTCGCGCACTGAGAAATACTGAACATAGCTGTCGCATAATCTATGCTGCAAATAGATCCAAAGGCGTGAATACACAAGTTGGAATAGAAAATAGGCAGTTTAGGACCATACTGTTGTCGGAATTTAGCCAAGTTTTCGAAAAAATCGAAATTTTAAAAATTTTGCTAAAAATGTCCATTTTTGCGCCAAAAAAATCTCGAAACTGGAAAAACATACAATGGAACCATTGGTATCAGTGGAACCGCCAATTTAAGTACTACAGAACCCTGGAGTTAGAATTTATATTTAGGCCTCTGAATTAGAGTAAGTTGCAATTCTTTCCGAAGACCAAATTTTTCAGCTACGAAAGACGTTGAATTTTAATGATTTTCCAATGTTTTCGATAAATAAAAATTTTTAAAAAATTTTAGGGGCCTAAATCAAAATTCTACTTCCAGCGTACCGCAGTTTATGATTATAGCTACATTATAAATATAAAATTATGCAGGATTACAACTGTTCGTCGAGAGATTTTTTTGGCGCAAGAATAAAATCACCACTTTTTCTGTTTCATATGTTTAACACATGCGGACCTCGACTTTGAGGTGAAATAACTCAACAACCGTAAGAGATACGAGTTTAATTTGAAAACTCGTTAAGATATCCCACTCAAAGATCATTATATTTGAAAATGAGCGAAATCGGAGATGGTCGAAAAATTGACCAAAAATGCACCAACCCCCTTAAGTAGTGTGAAACATTTATCAAAAAGAAAAATTTATCAAGTTATGCTTGGATGCAGACGTAAATGCATTATTACATTTACCTGACCCTCCCCCCAGAATACATATAAAAAATCCGTGTATCTTTCTAAGCGTACTGCAGGATATTGTTGCATTTAGTTTCTTGTGGTAATGGGTATGTTTTGCTGTCGAATCAGTGTTATCATGTGATTATTGTCATCTGCGTTCTTGTATCAGTTCTGGCTGTGTCTGCATTTCTCATTGCCATGATATATGTTATGTGCAGGTTAGACAGTAGAATGACAACGATTATCAACGGGTCGACACGAAAAGCGTACCAGAAGAACTTTCACGCCCTTATTATTAATAATCCCTCCAGTAAACTTGTAATGTTAATCCACAATTTGGAAGAACTTGAAAAAACTTACTTTTGTGAATATCGTCTCTTAATCGAAAATTAACTCCTACGAAGCAATTTCAATGTTGACTGTTTCGAGTAGCTTTCGTTGTAGTCATGCAGTTTGGTGCTACATAAACTTAACCCAGTCAAAATTGAGCACTGCGTGATCACTTATTAGCTATGCTTAAAAGTGGAGGTGTACTTTTAACTGAAAATATACAGCACATGTTTTCACACTAATAGGATCTTCATATATTGCTTGCTGTCGCCTTACTACTAATCATACACCAAACTTAGAACGTATAAAACATAGGTCGCAAAGGTGGCCAACAGATAACAATTCAGCGTTTTTCCAATTTTCAAAATTGCACACAACTGTTGCTTGTGCATTTGCTGCAGTTATTAAATTCAAGCCTTTCCTTAAATAAGATCAGCAACATTATTGTTATGTTTCTCAGCATTTTGCTCAACAAGCAAACCTATTGACTTTATTTTATTTTCTATCTTTAGGAAAGTCAAAGAAGAATATTGACGTCTGCATGAAATTTTGCCCACAAATTAAG
Organism: Trissonchulus latispiculum; assembly: GCA_030248195.1. Taxonomy (NCBI): domain Eukaryota; kingdom Metazoa; phylum Nematoda; class Enoplea; order Enoplida; family Ironidae; genus Trissonchulus; species Trissonchulus latispiculum. Next base: position 24,410 of record JASAND010029582.1, on the reverse strand, counting down.
TTGGACATATTAAAACACTACTTGTATGGGTTTATATTGGGCACATCTTGCTGCGTGTATTTTCAGTTCCTCGTGCAAAACATTATCTTTGTCGACTATGAACTTTGTTAGAGCCATAGATTACCACTGGGGGTATGGAGTATAGGAATAGATCCAACAAATTTGTTTCAAATGATTTATCTAGATTTAGCTGGCAGAACTCCTACGCAGATAAAACTGTGACGAGCTCACAGGACCCATTATCAGAGAAATCTTGAATAGTGGATTACCCGTTGAATAGCATTATATAAATAAAGTTCTCTGTGGCCTGCTGTGGCTTCTGTAAGCTTGGTGGGGAGGATCTGATTTAATGACTTTTTTACGCTTTACTAGTATCGAAGTGTCCCCAACGGGGCAGGTTGGCACTGACTGCATAACGAAATGAAGACTTCTTAATAACCTTTGCATTTCTCTCCAAATAAATTATACACCCTTAATATTAGGAGTACAGCAAATTAACATGCTGAAAACGGTAAGAATCTTTAAACGGAATTCAGCTTTTAGATTAATTTTTATATTTAAAGTTCAATTGAACTTAAATTTAATGAACAAGACTTAAAATCAAATTAAACGGATATTATTTTCGGAAACAGATGGATCTAAAACAATTGGAGGCACTTTCGCTTGCGGTGCCTAGCAGGTACTTTCGGTTGTAGAAAATAAAATTAAAAGAAATAATTCTTTGGCACATTTGAAGATGCAGGGGATGAGGGAGGTAGCAGAGGGCAATGGAACCGCCTCCGTGGGAAATCCGACGGACATGGACCCCATCAAATGGTGATCCCCACAGGTGTCCCCTGGCATCCGTCTGGTCAACGGCGCTAAATGGTTTCCGATTCTGCGGGGCATGGCTGATCCTTCCCCTCTCTGTTTGTATCTTCAGTCATGTCGGAGCTGGATGGAGCTGGATACCTCTTGTCCTTAAATTATGCTCCCGAGCGGGTGGGCCCCTTTTACTGCCCTATTCCAGGCTTCCCTTTGTGGTCCGCCTTGCTAAGACATGTGCTGGACGTGGAGGTGGAGGCTCCCCATATGGATACGCTCCGCCGGCCGCTAACGACGACGACGATGGATGTAGCATATTTGAGGAGGTGGCAGGAACAACTGAAATGAGGGGTGGCACTTTTGTGGAGGCTAGTGGCACAACTGAAAAGGGAGGTGAGTAAAGAATGAGGTTGCACATTTTAGAAGATAGGTGCCATATTGGAGGAGGCTGGTGGCACAATCGAGGAGGGAGGTGATACATTGTGGAGGTAGCGCAGGACATATGCGATAAAGAGGAAGAAGAAAAAGAAAACGAAAATTTACTACGAATAAGGACATGACAGATGACAAACAATCATTTCAACTTTTTAGTTTATGAAATTGAGGAAGCGTTTAACAGAAATATAAACTTACAAAATATAAATATAAATCTTAAAAACAGTAACGAAAATATGAAAAATCTCAGAAATTAATACGCAATAAGACAATTAGCATTACAATTTCCTTAGATATGTTTTACATTTAAAAAATTTAGTACGTATATTTTTGTTTACAAAATTCCATGTAATTACGCGATGTGCAGTCGTGTTCGTACACGCGCTGGATTTGCGAGTCTGGTTGATGGTCGAGTGCGAGTCGATATAGCTTCTGCCTGCAAGTAGCTGTTTCATAAAACTCTACCTGCTGCTGCCGAACTCGCAACTATCAGCCGTCTAGTTCTCTAGTCAATTTTGACTAGAGAACTCCCAGAAAACAAGAATAACTTTTCCACTGTTACAGTTCTTATATTATAATATTTATGGCATGACGAATAATCTGTTCTTGACGTTATGCTTAAATTTTAAGTATTTTGCTTCGCGGATAGAAAAGATACGATTTTTAAAAGAATTATCCGTTTTTCACGCAAGCTCGGAACTAGCAGACTTGTTGCTCGCATTAGCAATGCTAATGCTGCCACCAACTGCAGAATCTTAGCTAATTTGGTCGGGTTCTCAAAAAAATTCATAAAACACTTGTACTCGCATCTCGTTCTAGCATTGCGAGTACCAGCACGCTAATACTAGCATGCTAGTAGATTTTTTATGAAACCACCCCCAGCTGTGCCCGTACCGCTTTAAGTCTACTACTTATACTGGCACCGTGAAACCTTCAACTTCAACTAATCAAAATAAACGGTATTGACTGCTGAAGTTTTCGTTGTCTGACTTTCCGACTTTCTGAAATGAGCCACCGGCAAAATGTCAACGAGTCCTACCGGTTTGCTGACGAATTGGAAAAGACAAACGGTAGTCTGTTTCTCATGGGTGGCACAACAGGTAACTAGCATATGAAAATGCATCCGCAGAATTTAATAATTTACAGCGAAAGCTAACTGCTGAAATATAAGTTCAATCACGGTCCAAACAACGGCCGGCGGACTGGCGAGTGCTCCTGTGGGATGGCAAGCCACCGGCTGGATGTTGTTAATCCCCTCAGACAACGACACAGGGGAATAATGTTTATAATCTGTTAAATGCATATTTTAAATAAAAATAATTAATAATAGTCCAAATTCTTCCAGGATAAGCTTATTGTTTCGAAGCACTCTAGAAACATTTTGGAATTGAATGTATGTATGGAATTGTATGTATGTATGGAATTGGAGTTTAGTAGTTCAAGAAACAGTTAATGTCAACAAACAGAAAAGCATTAGCGCTATGAGTAAATGAAGAAATTTTTAATGTTTCAATTAACTTTTTGGCATTAAGCGTGCCTAAAGTCACAATTCCACATCGGGCACTGTTGGCTCAAACTGATGATAATCGGATTATTTTTTGACAGTGTGTTTGCGTACAGCCCACCGAGATGTGGTACAAATTATATATAAGCAATCTTAAATAAATTTCTAATTCTGGAGCATATTCTAAATTCTAAATTTATTCTTTAGGATGCTATTATAGGACCATTCTATTTATACTATCACTATCAGAACCACAGATTTGGTATACCATAGATTTATATACTAATTTGAAGTTAAGATTGCAAGAACTTATTTAAGTAGCGCTCTTTATGCTGACTGTTCAATTTCCTTTGTTGTTCCTGCAGTAGTTGCTTGCTGTTGTCAGTGGAGTCAAAGCTCAAGATTGACGCAAGAGCAGAAGAATACCACTTTTTCGGTGTTATGGCCTCTGCATGTCATAACACCCACGCTTTTCCCCACCCCAAATCTGAGTCGCAACCCTGCTGGCAGCCCGGTTCTTTTCGTCACCGCACTCAACACGCGAAACTGGATCAATTTGTGTTGTGTAACAATCGCAGCCGGATTGACGCCTCTCCCCGGTTTCCTGATCTTGAACGCAATAGAAGTTGTTCAGAGATCCTTCACTGTTTCTGCAGGACTGTTGACATTCCGCATAGTCTTCGCACTCCTCATTGAATAAGACTACATTGGCCGATTCAGCGAATCGTGTTCCCACCCAGATGGAAGGAATCACACAAAGCAGAAGCTGCATTTCCTTAAAAATGACACTTTTGAAGGAAAACGGGCTCTGAAAACAAAAATTGTTCAATTAATAAGTAAACATTTCAAAACTTCAAGGTAAAACAACGTAAAACAAGTTTCCAGACTCAAATTTTCGAGAGGCATCTACAGCCTCAGACGTTTGACCAAATAAAAGTAGCTAGTTGCTTACAGTTGTTCAAAATACATTGGTTTTCTTAAAAATACCTGTTTTTTTCAAATTTGCAAAAATTGGTGGAAGTTGCACAAAGTTGTTAAAAAATACATTTGAGCAAATTTGCTTCTCATTAATGGTTCCCAAATTGGCTACGACGAGGGTCAGAAAAATATAAAATCCCGTTTATGTATGAACTTCTCACAGGATAAGTACATACCGCAAATTATGTGCGCTGGGAATTGTCAGTGATATCAAGGGCAGTTCTACTTCTCACAACTCTTCTTCAAACATTCTTTAACCTTTTGTAAGATTTTTCGATAACCACAGCCAATTGTAGCTTGGTAGTTGCTCAGTGTGTGCGATGGTAACAATTCTAACAAGAGCGACCCCCCCACCAAACGGGAAAACCCTCTAGTGGCTTACCCCTCTTCTTATATATAGTGCAATTTAGGCACTCTTGATTCTACCTTGCAAGAATGAGTACAGTAACCTAATGAGGCTTAATTATTCTATTCATCCTACAAGAATTAGGTGACATATAAAGGAAAAGTAGTGATCGCGCTCTTTTGAGTGAGCCTTTTTTCTGCATTCTGTTGAAACAAAAATACCTTACCTGTTATGGCGTCTGAAATGCCTGGTCGTGGCAGAATCGTAGAGGCCTCCAAAGATACAAAACAGTAACTGGTAGAGGAACAAAACCATGCCATTAAACTGAATCGTTTGCGCCAGTATCAGTGAGATAACATTTGACAAATATGCCAGGAAACCAGAACCAAAATTTTCGTCAACGAGCTTATAACTCCTATCTTCTTTTACAGCCGGGAAAAGCTGGAATAACAAATAGTTTTAAGCTAACCATATAACTATTACATTAAAGCATTACGTAGCATGCACATAATTATTTGAACCAAACTAGAGGACACTGCATTGTGTGCATTGAGCTTTCTTGGTTTGAACTTGTTCAGGACTGTGAAATCAATCGACTGATATTCATATAGTATATGCTGGACAATCTTCAAAAATATTCAGCTTTTTAGCATATTTGCTATTCTGCCATTTTTTTAAAACGCAGTCCTTCATGTTAGGTACAATTTGGATACCAATGAGGTCTATGTTTCTAAATTTCAGTTTCCGAGAATTCAACAGAATAAATTAATCTATGCTGAGGCCATAGTTTTCCAAAATGTGAACAAATCTTCAAGTTTAATTATTATTGCTCCCTAACGGTTAGTACTTGTGTGTTGCCCAATTGTCATTCTCGTTACGCACAAGCAAAGATAATTTCACGAAGCCAAAAAGTTACATAAAATTGTTCCGTGTTACATTTTAAATGTCTCGGTGGACGCCGGAGAGCTTCTTGGATGTTTGGTGAGCTACGAGTACCAGTTGAGAAACTTTTGGTCATGCAGTCATGTATGTAGTGTGTGATTGACGTTAAACTTAATAAATTCGATCGATGTTAAGCTCATGAATCTGGCAACGCTATTTCGGTCTGCTTGTTAGCACAGCTTTGGTGTACTGTTTTAGCTTAGTACCAATAATTTTGTTATTTTTTGCTAGCGCGGTTTTTATTTTTGCAAGTTTTCTCGTCTATTTGCTTTGAAATTTTTTCGCTTTGCGTTTCGGATAATTAAATGTTTCTGTATTTGTTTCTGCATATTTGCTCTTGCCTTTGTAACGTTTCTTACTTTTGTGACATTGCGTGTCTTTCTTGTTGACTGTAACTTCTGTACATTAGGTTTTGATAATTCGCTTGTATATTTCGTGTATATATGTGTTTTTGAAATTATTGTGGACAATGGTCTTTGTAGTCATTCCAATCATCCTTTCTGTGGACTGTTCACAATAATGCTTTGTTTTCTCTGTATTTCAACTGTCTTGGAAATTGTGTGGATCAGAACGATTAGGTTGCTGGAAACAAATTCATATTTTTTAAAAACCAAGGAAATTAATGCGGATTTATTGAACTGGTTTGGAGTGTCTTAATTGTTAGAAAGAATTTGTGCAATTGTTTTAATTTAATGGGGTGTTTAGAGAAAATTCAGCACTCTAGTTTACTACCTGAAACCCCAAGTAATACCATCAAAGAGCACCTGTTTGTAAGAGAAAAAAAGCTTCCAAGGAGGTCTGCGCATCGGAGTTGTTCCCAAGTACTTCGGAGTCGCTTGACCAATTGTGTTACGATGTAGTCGAAGCTCGTTCCAATGATTTCCTTGGCTGCTCATCTGAGCTGATACTGAGGCACACTTGATCTCATACTGTTCCGACATGCTTGCACTTTTGACTGGATTCAGCATGTTCCATGTGTGTTCGTGAATATCTCCGAATATATTCCAGCCTGCTCTGAGATTTCTCCCTACCCTGTCCTACATGCCCTTAAATTGTACCTTGCAGTTTATGCGACAATGCTTTAAACCTGAGCCTATCCTGCATCAGAGACTGGTAAATAACCAGAGAAAATCTGAGAGACAACTATAAGTGAACAACTCAACACATGAGAATTTGCTGAACCAACTGAAGACAACTGTGAAGCAATCTGACAAGTGAACAATCATCAGAAACAGAGAACACACGCGTACAAACATACGTGCACACTCACACACCTACACACACGCACGCGTGCTCAATGATGCGCCAAAAGCAAAAGATAGTTCCACTAACGATGCAACTGTGCAATTGTGCACCTATAACTATGCTATGAATACTATGAACAGCCATTGGCCACCTAGTGGCTTTTACCGGAACCTCCGAAGAGTTTTAAGGAAGTGCAGTTCTTTCGCAAATCCGGGATCATCTGGTATTGAGATGCAAAAATGCTGCTTCCATGGTTCCAGCTTCTACTGCAACATGTTCGTAGTTATGGCTGCATTCTTTCCTATGGCACGTTTGAGGGCTTCGTCCCTCGTAGTCCACATGTTTGTGCACAACTTGTTCAATGATCGGATCTTTCATGAAATCACTGCAATGACTTGTTTTGTTGTACAAAATCTTGTTCAGTTCCGATATGGTTTTGAGTGTGATTTCGCAATAAGCTTCAATGACTCTTTCTTTAAGGATTAAACGGATTAGATTAAAATTAATTGGCATTAAAGAAATAGCACCTCGGATTGAACAGATTAAAATTTAACCCAGCAAGTTAAACGAGTTAAGCGGATTAAATATATTAAGCATATCAAATTACAACGCTATGCTTTGAAGTTTATAGCTCCAACTACGTTAAACTGCAAAAATGCTGGCCATTAAATTTAGCACACTTATTGAAGCCCTAAAAATTGTTAATGAGAAATCGCAGTTGTGCAAAAACAAGAAAGCAATTTTTACGTAGAATTCGCAGTTTTGATAAATGTAACATGAATTTCTACTTAAAATTAGTTTTAACAAGAGCACACTAAAGCGAAATCTAATTAAAAATTTAATCGTATTTTCCAAGAGCTGCGATTTTTAAAAAAATGAACATAGTCAACTGGATATTTTTAATGAGAAATAATTTTATTGTTTTGAATGAAGTGCGATTTTTAAAAGAAATAGCTTTCACACTATTGAGCTCAATTAAATTGCGTCCATCTTGCTGCCACTTTTAAATTGACAGACCCATAATCTTGTTTCTTTAATGCACCTAGGATTAATTTTAATCGCAATCGTCTAATGGAGGATTAAATGGATTAAAATCAACTCTTAGTCCGCGGATTAAAAATGGTCGGATTAAACTAGTTACCTGATGGTATTAAACTCGTGGTCCAAGCAGTTTCTCAATTCTCGAAACGAGTTCTTGCTAGAATGATCCATTTGATTCTGCACTTCTGGTCCACGGTGCACTGTGCGAAACAAAAGTAATTAAATCCCCGTATTTCAGAACTGACTAGGTATGTATTTTGTTGTTTCTGCAGAAGTTAAGACTGCGAAGACTTCTCGGGTGATACTGCAAAGAGTTTTATAAGTTTTGCAGGACATCTTTATACGTTGCTTTAAAATAAAAATTCCAGCAGGAAATTAAGGTGTAAAAAATTAAATGGTATGATAGCTAGTGTGTTATAGTTTGTTAAAGCAGTTTTGTCGCACATTCGCTCACCGAATTTGTTCAAATTGTTCTCAGAAATAACTTCTTTTGTATAAAAATTCAAATTGGATGACAACACAACTGTATGTGTTTTGGATGGGGAACGTTGTAAGTAAGTTTGGTTTCGTGTCCAGAGTCCACCACTGCAATCCTTGTATTAATTCTGGATGAAATACGTTTCCTGGGAAGGCAAAAGTCATCCAGAATACAAGACTAAAAACAAAACTTTCAATTTTCAAAATTCCCAGATACTGTTAAATTGTTCATATACACCGGTTAATATACACATCTCAGCGTGCCCAAATCAAAATTGATATATTAGTTGTAGTGGCCTTCAGTCACCGAAATTATTGCACAGTAGGTTTTATATTTGGAAGTGTGTTGAAGTTTTTATGTTGAGAAAGTTGGATATTTGCAAAATGTACCAAATATTCGTAACAATATTTGTATTTATAATATTAAATTTTTCGATGCTCGTTAGTTTGGTTAAACTCGTGTGAAAGTGTTACAGCTTTCATGCAAACAGAGCATTGGTCGTACAATATTAAATTTTATGCTCGTTTTATGTAGGCTAAACTTGTGTAAAAGTAATAAATATTATTTCTTCTTTGAAAATAGACGCAAATGCAAAGTCGTACGTCCTAAGATGGGAGCAGTAAAGTGGGGGTGCAATTATTGTTTCTTCAGTAACCATCTGGAATGTGTATGCCTCGACGGTATTTTTATCAGCTTTTGTAGAGCTTTTAGTAAAAGTGACCTGTTGAAATAAACTTCTAAGACGATACCGACTTGTCAACAATAGAATTATTGTTGTGTATTTTCGCTGAAAGCTACTCCATGAGGAATAATTTCAGCTCACGAAATTGTTGTAACATAACTGTACTGGCTTTTGCAAAAAATGGCTGCAGTAAAGGCTGCAGTGGCTGCATAAAAGTAATTTTATTATGAAGTGTATGAAGCCACGATAGTCAATCATTATTTCCCTTACATGGATGCCTTGTTACTTTCCCGATCCTGATTTAGATTCCTTTACGTTATATTCATTATACGTGATTCTTTTCAAAAGAAAACCAATTAGCGCAAGATAGCAAAGTATATAGTTTAAGATGTACTGTAGCAGCATAGCCTACTTGGTATTGGTGAACTCAGATATGTGCCAATGTTAGCAGTTGCGAAAAATGTAAAATTAATAAACAACAAACTCTTTAGCAAAAATGATCACAAGTCACTTAGGTCTCACTTGCTCAATTTATACGGTCCAACGTTTCTTGACATATTCTAAATATTTTTATGCAACAGTGAGCATCAGAGTGTGCTTTCAACTGGTTCTAATTATAAAAATTTAATAGCTTCGACACTGCTCAAGCAAATAATGGTCATTACTTGTTTAAATTAACTTTCCTTCCAAGCTTAAGCTTATCCTGTTTTGATCATGCTGGCTTCATGAGCTAATCTGGTCCAAATGATTTGTTTTGCTTGAAAGCTGAATGACTCACAATGCGCGCATACACAGTTACGGCGGAGGAATCATTGAAGAATTAATTTAGCAACTTCACTTTAAAGGCCAGTTTACACCACCAAACTTTCGCCAAACCAAACCTTGGCCAAACTCAAGTTTGGCGAAAGTTTGGTGGAAGTTTGATGGTGTAAACATACACCAAACGTCCACCAAACTTCCAGCAAACTACCACCAAACGGTCAAACTGAGTTTGGTCCCATAGCAATTTTCACCAAACGCTTGGTGAAACTGACCAATCAGAATTCACCAAAAAGTCACATGCCTATGTCTGGGCTATGCACTGGCACACAAAATTTGAGTGAACTTGTTTTAGTTATTCGTCAGCTTTTTATTTCGTGCTACTTATTAGTGTTGTTTTGTAACCGATTTTTGTTTCAGTTGCAGTTGCAGTCCGCAATCCGAAAAACTTTCAGTTTAAGCTTTAGTCCGCGGCAGTTCAAAATAATTTGTTTGAGCTTTAGTATCAGTCGGAGTTTCAATTTCAGTTTCATGTCACGAGCAGACATGTGCAGGAGGGGCAGTTCAGGGGGGAGGTGAGCCGTCGGACTACGGCCGCCGAAAAAAAGGATTTTTCCGGTTTTTAGCCCAAAAAACCGGAAAAATCCGGATTCTGGGGGGGTGGGGACCCCTCTGCGGGGTGAGCTCCAGGTCTGGGGGGTGAAACCCCCCCCCAAACCCCCCAAGCACATGTATGGTCTCGAGTGACAAATGACCTGAAAAAATGCTGTTAATAGAAGTTTAAACTAGAGCGCATATTTGCTTTAATTTCAACGGATCCCTCCTAAAGTTTGGTGAATGTTTGGAGAAAGTTTGGCCAAACGGGGTTTGGCAGTGTAAACACAAAATTTGCCAAACTTTTTTCACCAAACTTGTGTTTGGCCAAGGTTTGGTTTGTCGAAAGTTTGATGGTGTAAACTGGCCTTTAAAGTGAAGTTGCTAAATTAATTCTACAACAATTCCTCCGCCGTAATTGTGCATGCGTGCATTGTGAATTATTCAGCTTTCAAGCAAAACAAATCACGGACCAGATTAGCTCATAAAGCCAGCATGACCATTTATTTATATAACTGCTAGTCATGCTGCACTTTGTATATTTTGCTGAGTTTTATTGAATAATGACTATTTGCGCCTAAGGATTGATTGCAAAAGTAAAAACCAAAGGAAGGTTTCTCTTTAATGTTTGACTAAAATGTGACTGAAATGACTCTACAAGGCTTGTAAGGCTGTTCATTGCTTGTTTGACTGTTTTGTTTGTTTGTTTGTTTGTTTGTTTGTTTGTTTGTTTGTTTTTAAGGAGGTTTTGTTAAGCCATTGTTTTTAGTGTTTAATTGGTACGACTCTATTTTTCGATAACAGTGTGAGAAAAAGTCATAATGATTGACATGAAACGTTTTGCTGAAGAAACATCTGCACATGGTTTAAAGAACCTTTTCAAAGGACGGTACATCCAACGAATCTTTTGGGTTCTTTGTATTCTGACTGCATGGGCTGTCATGGTGTATCAGGTTAGTGGTATGATATGATATGACCAAGCCAAATTGCGAAATTGCTCGTTGAAAATGTTGCACTTCAATCCGTATACCAAATTGTTTTAATTAAGTAAATAAGAACCATGTATGTCAAAATCTCAAAAGAGGAGTGTAGGCATTTGTTCTGAGGGCCTCGTCTGATTCTATTCAGCTACACACACTAATGTCTGACCAAAAAATCTTGGATCCGAAATTTGAGTCGGTTGTCCTGATTTAACATTTGAAGTAATCCTATATTATATATTTTTAGTATCCTCAAGACGAGGAGAATCCACTAAACACATCATATCCGATGTGTATCCGGTAAACGGATACCAAATCTATAAAAACTTCAGATTCCGAAGGCAAATGCTAATCAATTCATTCTCCATCCTGCCGGTCCCTGGACCAAAACATTTCCGAAAATCGGGTCACATCCTGTCATATCTGGTAACCGGATGACTAGGTTACAAACACCGCACAGCAAGATTGGTTCGTCGTACAGCTTCGCTGATGATTGATTTTTGAATTCCTCTGGTCCAAATTAGTCTGTACAAAATTCCATCCGTTTTGGATCAAAATTGGGTTATCTGTGGTCGTATCCGGTTCGAAAAAACCCGGACAAATGGTTTTTCCGATGTCATGCACGGAATCGCGGGTAGAAAATGTTCGGTTTTGGCACAATAAATGTTTGGGGGGCTACTTTAATTTTATCGGTGACAAAGTAATCCAATATCCGGTTCGCTTCCGGTTCTGAGCTTGGACATTTGAGATTTCATTGGGCTAATATCTAAGTATCCGTTTGGTCCGGAAGTAAAATGATTTCATTAAATGTTTTTGGTCTATTTCTAGCAAACTTCAATTTACTTCATATCTACTGTAATTTGTGAATGACAGCGTTTTAAACTGGGTGACGTTTATTAGTTTTGTCTAATTGCTAAACCGGACATGAGCTTTGATCCCATAATCTTTGTCGCGAGCACAATAACTTATTTTTGAGCCATCTTTAAAACGCTGTCATTCGCAAATTACAGCAGATATGAAATGAATTGAGGTTGAGGCTTGTAAGGAATAGAACAAGTAACATTTCAATGAAATAATTTCACCTCCGGACGCACCAATACAGAGATAATAATCCATGGAATCTCAAATTTAAAAGCTCTGAACAGGAAGCGGACCGGATATTGGATTGCTTTGTCACCGGTCAAATTAAAGTAGCCTCACAAACATCCATTGTGAACAAAACAAGCATTTTTTATTCGGGATTCCGTGTACGAAACCAGACCATAGATTCTGGTAAATTCGTATTTTCCTTCCGAATCTGAACCGTTTCTATCGATTTAGTATGCAGTAAAATGACATAGACTGCATATGATGGGTTTAGAGGATTCTCCTCCTCCTCCTCCTCCTCCTCCTCCTCCTCCTCCTCCACCTCCTCCTCCTCCTCCTCAGGATTCTAAAAATATAACCTTTGTATAGGATAACTTCAAATCTTAACTCAGGACAGCCGCTCAGTTAGGCTCCAAAATATTTTGGTCAAACTTTAGTTAAGGTAGCGTTCTTGACTTAAACTTTTATGCTTATAATAGGACGCAAAATTTCTCAACGGTTTGAGAATGCTCCGATGGCTCCCCTCGTTTTTTTATTCCCGCCAGAAGGTGATTAAACTTTTTCACCAACTTGTTTGCACCAGTTTCACTTTATACATGAATATACACATTGGTCATTGACTCTGAAGTGGCTGTCTGTAGCTCTCCACACAATCCACAACCAGCTTCACTTTTCGTGACATGCATTGTATATACAATACTATATATATTAAACATATCATCAAGTTGCTAGGTTTAATGAAAACCTCTACGGCCAATAAAAGAAGACACAAAGTGCGACATAACAATTAAGTTACGCTTGCAGTAAGCCCTGCGGTTGGAGAGCAATGATGGAAAACCTCGAAATTTTCCGCTGAATCAAAAAATCTAAATTTGATGCTACCTTAGAAACTACAATTTGTCTGAACAGAGTTCCCACAGGCCTCCAAAATTATTCGAACGTGAAGGAATTGTATCAGTGGAAATTAATTTTATTTCAGTTGAATCATAAAAAATCAAAAAATCACATTAAAAATTGGTAAGACCCCTAAGGAATTGATTTTTGACAATAGTCAAATATACATAGTATCAAGAAAAAAGTGCATAATAACTAAGAGTGTGACAAGTGGCACACTTTTGGTTATCAGCTTGCAGATATCATCTGCACAATAGCGGTGGATCCCCCCACAACTACCCAGTACACAGCTGTTTACGCGTAATCACTCGTCGTTTCTTGTCGAAGTTTATAAGCACAACTGCTCTTCCCGCGTAAGCTGTGCGTACTTGGAGCTTGAACGCGCAAGCATAACGGTCGCATATGTTTCAGGTGAAAATACTTACAGGCATGTCGTAATTTGAGGAAACAAAATTTTCTTTAGATTTTCCTTCACCTTCTTTTTCTTTTGAGAAAGAAGAAAATTTCAATAGCGCACTTGTGCGCTAAGCACAAGTGAAAAGTGCAGTGTTGCCAACAGCTTAGGCTTAGCCCAGCATGAAGCAATTAATCAAATTATAAAATTCAAAGAACATTTTCTTTTTCTTTTTTATTTAAAGAATTTTCTTTTATTTTCTTTCCCTCCAAATAAAAGCAAGCTGTAGTTGTGAGGGAATTACCTGTTATTGTACGGATGATGTTTTCTGCTGGATAACTGGGACATTGACGCTTGAAACACACTAGCTTGTATGCACTCTATTAGTCTTAAAACGGAAAATGGGACCCGATCCGACCCAACCTCAGAAGGTCGCAGTGGCAGACGTATAGCGTATTGCTGAATAAAGACTGAAACTAGAAAATATCCGCTGTTTTTTTAAATAAAATAAATTTTAAACTATTGCCAGACATTTATAGTAAATTAAACAATCGCCTGTTAAGTTTAGGTATCCGCCATTTGTATTCGCTATGGAAGAAGCCCAACAAAAACCATTGTGGAGCAAACATATGATAGTTCAATTCCATTTCCAGCCGTGAGCATTTGCAACGTGAATCCATTGAAGAGGAGTCATCCAAAGTCTAAGATTGTAATTGGAGATGACTCCACTATTTACACTCTATGGTTCAATATGCTAATAACAACAGCGAGATAATAGGAAAATACAGTCATATGGACATAGTCACTCGACTTATGGCATACAGAATGTATTTACATCCTAAAGAAGCTGAAGAAGCCGGTTTCTCCGTACAAGACTTACTACTAGGTTGTTACAAGTTCGGCGCTTCGTGCAATGCTAGTTTGATTAAACGATGGAGACATGGTCGATATGGCAACTGCTTCACTCTTATACCGGACGTTCCTGCGCTGAAAACTGGTTCAGACTTTGGTCTTCGACTGCTATTGTCTGCAGAAGTTGACGAATACTTTCCTCTTCTTAATCCTTCAGCAGGACTGAGAATAGAAGTGCATGCCCATGACGTCATACCATTTCCAGAGGAAGGTGGCTTCACTGCCGGACCTGGAAATTCACTGGAGATATCAGTGAATTTTCAAAAATTCCAGGTGAAACTGTCTTAGATGAACTAATTATCGTGACATAAAATTGTTTCACGCGGAATACCTGCAATATTCAAAAATGACAATATTCAAACTCCCATACCAAATATGTATCTGGAGAACACGACAAGACAATGTTGCAGTTGACACAAATCGGTGAGACTGATACAGAAGGGGACTTAGCTTTTTCAAGTTAGATCAGATCGAGCTCTGCAAGCTTCGGTTCTTTTCCTGGTGATAGTGCAGCCTCCTTTCATTTTTTTGAATGAATGAATGAATGAATGAGTTTAATACCAGCCAACACATACCAATAACGATTAAAAGATTAGTAAAGAATAAGATATAACCAGCACATGATACCGTAACTAACTAACAGGGCAAGATACTAATTATTATGAGGACTGGAGGGAGACGGGTTGGGCCGATGGTCGACTGCGATTACCCGACCCCGTGCACCAACAGTAAATATGATGTTTCTAATGCAGTGTTTAAAAGAAGCGACAGACGAAGAATGTACGACATTTTCGGGGAGAGAGTTGCAATACTTGACAACTCTTTGTGAGAAGAAATTTTCTTACATCCAAACGGTTATGGCCCACTAATAGCTTTAGTGAGTGGCCTCTGGTTTGACCCCCTTGATTTAAAGTAAAGAAATTTTCAAAATTCAATTCAACTACTCTATGAATGATTTTATATACCATTACAAGATCTTTGCGAGTTCGTCTTTCAGCTAAAGATTCGAGGTTTGCTCTTTTTAAACGTTCCGTGTATGATAAGTTCTTAAGCCCTGGAAGACGTCTTGTAAACAATCTCTGGATCCTTTCAATTAGATCTATGTCTTTGGCAAGGTATGGATTCCACACTTCGCTAGCATATTCTATCTTGCTACGAATGAAAGTTTTGTAGAATTTTACTAGAAAGGGGATAGATTTGGAGTGAAAATTTCTAAAAATAAGATTTATCATTACAAAAGCAATTTTAGCAATTTGAACGCAATGGGCTGACGATTTTAAATTATCTGAGAGAAGAACCCCCAAGTCTTCCATTTTATCTACAGATTCAATAGCAATACCGTTGAAATAATATGCCGTATTAGGATTATTGTAACCTAAATGCAGAATACAACATTTCTGAAACGCAATACCAAGCTGATTTACAGCAGCCCACTGAACAATACTGTTAATATCATCTTGAACATAATTACATGCAATCGGGTGTACACAAGCAAGATAGAATTTAGTGTCATCTGCAAAAATTTTCGCTGACATTGATACAAGACAGTCTTCAATATCATTTATATAAATCAAGAACAGTCTGGGTCCCAAAATACTTCCTTGTGGAACTCCAGAAATAACATCCCCATTGTCTGACTTGGCGGTTTGAATTTCAACAAACTGCTGTCTGGAATGTAAATACGCCGTTAACCAGTCTAAAAGTTTACCAGAAATTTCATATGCTTTTAGTTTAGCTACTAATTTTTTATGGGAAACTGAGTCAAAAGCTTTGGCAATGTCCATATACAGAACATCCACAAATTTTTTATCTTCCAGATAGGAAGATTTTTAATCAAGTAGGAAGTCCACCACATGGAGATTGAGTGCTCCACCCGAGTTGAATCCTTATTTCAAAACATAGGATTAAGTTAACGCCATAATGATGAAATCGAGGTGGAATGTGGTGGATGTGTTTGAATGTGAATTAAGCTTTCAACCCTGAGTGAAGTCTTTGACAGGATCGTCCCTTATTTGCATTTATAGAGAAAGCCGTGGCCATATGATCTGGAAGATTGTATAGCTAAAGGATCCAGTGAATATGAAAACATGCATGCCAATTTATCGATGTTCAAACGTCGAGGAGATTTGGCACTAAGGTTTCACAGTTACAGCAACAGAGCTTGTGTTCACTCCTGTGGAATTTCCGTTGTGGCTAAGCATTGCAATTGTGTAGATGCTGCAGCTATAACTGCTGACTTGGCTAAACCCTTCCTTGGAGATGCGACTCGACCATGTGGCGTTTTTGATAACAAAGACTTCGACTGCATGTACTCAGTAAGTTCTGCTGTTAAGATTTGTTTTTCTAATTCGATGTTTGTAATTTCAAATTTTTCATAGGGCTTGCTGTGGTCACACATGGTTAGTGGTAATCAAATTCAAATGCCACTGCAATACCTAAATGTTTTAGCTTCTCAATAGCGAGCTGGATACCAAAACCTGCGACAAGCTGTGTCCACAAGCATGTGAAGAACAAGAATATATTAAAAGTATTTCGAGTGTTAAATTTCCCCTGGAAGGTTACGCTGAAACTTACACGGGCTATGTTGGTGAATCTATATACAGTCGATTCCAGAGTGGAATGAAAGAAACGGCATCACAAAAACACGTACGTTTTTCTTTCGCAAGCAAACTACTATGGTCTTGAAAACGCCGCCATAAATAAGTTTATGTTTCAGATTTCTGATTTTCTAAAACTATAACCATTATTACAATTCTTATAAAAATCTTTCGCTGCTGCACATAGCACGTAAAAGATAATACCAACACATGCCGAAAGATTTGAGTTTGGTACAGACACGTATTGTATTCTTTGATGTATACAGAGGTCTTGAACAGAACTGATATTATTTAGGATGGTGGTATTTTTCTGATGGTGAAAGTGCTATTTTAGCCAGCTGATGAGGATTTGGTTAATTGAGCATTAAAATATTAATATCACAACTCGGACTGACAGTTCTAGTTTAAATCTACAAAAGTTTTGTGTCTAGGCGACCTAAAATAGAGTAACAGTGCTTTGTTAAGACAAGCGATCAATAAGATGGAAAGCTATATCTAAGTTCGCCCACCTCATCTCTAAACATGATGATACGTATGTAAAGTACTAAGTAGGGAATGATGTTATGTAGTCATGGATTGTTGGTCTTCAAAGCTCTACCTTTTGAGCGTTACAAACGAATATGCATTCTTATAGATTAACAAGATTAACATGAATTAACTATTGAGATTAACGTTAATAGATTACCAAGCCTATAGCTATTGCTTCTTCTTTTTGTACTGGTATTGGCCTAGTGGTCAGTATTTGAAACATCAATATCTGTGCATTAATAAGTATTTTAGTAAATCGCTGTTGAACACTGGGTTTTCTGTGCAAATTATTGTGGAATTGCATCCTCATTTGCAGACATGCACACATAAATCCACAGTCAACTGTAAGCATTCAGCACTCATAAAACTCCAAAACGTTTCAAATTTCAGAAAAAACTTTAGTTTTCAGCTGGGGGCTACTGCCCCTAGACCAACGCCTTATATTAATGTTTTTCAGCCTCCTGAACAAGGTTTCTTTTTATATTCTTCTTTACTGAAGCTTCTATATATACGTATATAATTGTTACATTGCGCTGGTATTGCAAGCAACAGCTTACTGACTTATATGTATCTTTATCCTTTTTATTTTAGCCGGTGACAATTTTTGCCAAAAAGCTTCAAAAATGCAACAAAATTTACCTCTACCGAGCCAAAGGTAGAACCTCTAGATTAATTTCCGGGATGGTCATTTTTGAAAAAAATTTCAGCATCTTGAGGCTCCGCTCCCCACACCTCACAAAATAAGAGCCCGCACAAAAATTGCACGCTGGTCCGTCACCAGAAGATAATCCTGGTTCAAGACCATACCTGAACGGGAGGTCAAATTTCATTGAACCTTGTGTAAGCAAATTTTGGTTCCTCTTGTGGATGCAATTTACCTTAAGCCAAATTTTGACAGCGATTCTTAGCAATTCCGGTTTTTTAAGAAAAACAGCAAATTTTCAGCAAAAACAACGTTTTTCGACGTTTTAAACAAACATTAGGATATTAAGTGGAAAGCCCCTGCGAAGCCAAAAACGTTTTGGAAATTTTAGCTGTAATACCTACTCTTAGGAAGTTTTCTTGAACCTGCAACCAATTTTCTTATCCCTCATAGAAACAATTTTGGCACTCCTTATGGGCGATTCGCCGCAAGGAGTTAGCTTCCCTTGTCCACCTGTGTTCAACTCTCTACTTGTGGTACTTTAGCAAAATACAACCGACGACGGCTATGCACATGAATCCCTTACGACAAAACTGCAAAAGAACGTCGTCAATCTGCAAGTTTTCTTCAGCAAACTCAACTATATCTCCTACAGGCAGGAGGAGGAAATGTCGAGATGGGATCTGCTGTCAAATATTGGAGGAACATTAGGTACTGCTAATTGTCATTTTGAAACCTAATAATTTATTTGAGCAAATATTTGATGAAGCATCCTAAGAACTTATATTATATTATATTATTATTATATAATATAATTAACAAGCAAATTGATTGTGATAACGTTTCTTTGAATTGTTGTATTTTGAGCTTATTAGTTTTTTAAGGTCTGTACAGCGGTATGAGTTTCCTGACAGTGATGGAATTCTGTGGACTGTGCTTCTTGTGCAACCGAATGTTCAAAGCTGAAGAATCTGGTCTTGTAAAATGATAGCTGCCAAAAACAATAAATCTAACGTGAAATTTAAACCTACGCAGTTGCAGATTTCATTTTACTTTGAAAAACCTTTGACGGTTATGATGCGACCAACACATTACCCTGTTTAACACTTTAAACGTATGTCACTAAAACTGCAACTGCCTTGTGCTACGACGTAATAGCTGGAGAACCTTTTCTGGATATCTTTGATAAATGGTAAAATAAAGCGTATACGAAATTCCTTCGAATTTGTTGAAACCAGAACAGCTAAAGCACAATGCAAAAAATCTAGAATGACGTTCTATATATTGGCAGCTGTCTCTGTGATCATATGACCTTCAATTTCGTCTGCACTGAACACAACTTAAGGGGGGGAGGGCTACGAAGGCCTTGGCAAGACATCGTCGGAGAGAGCTACTTTTCCCCCTAACGTTAGCCAACATATCAAAGTAAAAAGTTTAGAGTGGGCAACAACATATCTCACCTACACTGTTTTTGGCAGGACGCCAAAGTACAAATTTTGGTGGGAAAATGGGATTTTTCAAAAAGGGTTTTCAGCTCTGGCGGATTAACGGTTTGACCAATTCTGAAACTTTCAACCATAAATGTTATCTGTCACTAGTGCTAAATATTAAAAGTATTCCGGTGTTCGAGCGCTGCTTCCTTCTTCAGCTATAACAGTTTGAAATTTGTCAAAAAGTTGCGATGTGACCGAGCGCCGTTTTCGATCTAATAAAATTGACAGCCCCTAGCCTACCCCAGCTTTTTAACAATTATTAAGCTCTAGTAGGGGCAAACTCTCAGTAAGTTTCGAGGACTTTGGTTTTCTGGTTAGTGTGCTAGTTAACTTTTTGTTCAGAAATAACCCTTATTTTTAGGCCTGAAAAACTAGCTAAGCACAGCAAAAATGGGGTCAAAAACTTTTTGTCTCCGATTTTACCGAAACGGTACTTATAGGGGTTATTTGACCTGCTGAATCTGAATATGAAATCTGATATTCGATACGACGCTACCTTCGTGCAGTATGCGCTTACTTATGCCTTAAAGCTTTTAGGAGCGATCGCCATGCATACTTCCAGAAATCAAACTAGCACTTCTAAACATTGGAGCGAGGCTTACTGACCTAGCTTTCTGCACATCTTCGTACACTCACTGGCCTGTAATGAGCAACGTTTCAACCGATTCAGCCACAGTTATTTGGAATAATGGGCTCACATCTTCGAAATGGCACAAAATAACGGCGACAATACCGATAATGCAATCTAGCACTGCGAACGCAGGGATTAACAAATCACGTCATTTTGCACATGTTAAGACAGATACTTGGAGTATTAATTGGAGCAAAGTTGGGTTTATTTGGAAAACCACAGCTCATTAGACGTTAGTTAACTTCCACCCGTATAGACCTACAACACCCAATTTTTCGCACTTTAACTGTATTGCACGGAAAAGAATAAAATGGTCTAGAGATTAATTTACACGATATCAAAGCACTATATGTCAGTACTATTTCTGGAAAATTTGGGTACCGTACCTTGCGCATAGCGATCAGGGCCAGGCGAAGTTTGTGTGCGCGTCATGTAGAGATTTGGACAGACAACACCAACTTCTGAATGCTCCACAGGACGCCACGCTGCATGGAATTCTTTCAAACTTTAAACTATTTTACATTAAACCTAATACTATTATTATGTGTCAAAAGACTAGCTAACTTTTCCGTCGAACTTTTAGCAAAATTCATAGCCCCCCCCCCTTAAATACTGTAGTGTAATGTAATTGTATCCTCACTATCTAAAATGTAAACTAGCCACTGGTCTTATATAATGTCTTGTTTGTCGTGAAATGAACACAAACCGACCTACAAAAAACGGCATAGAAATGCCTGAAATGGTCAGAAGATGAGTGAAAAATATTGTTTTCAGTGCAAAATAGTGTAAAATAGTGCCACAAAGCCCTGCAACCAACCCCTGACATTGTTGTCTACTAAATGCGAATGTATGGACATATCGTCTGCCTTTTAGCCTTATCAGGCTGTCCACTCCCTAATGTGATGATCAGACGCACTTTGGGCACAACAACTATTGCTGTTGTGAAGTTTGAGTCTATGAGACAGTAACAGTGTAATCGGCTGTTTTACAATTGTAGTCGAGCTTTAATACAGCATCTACTAATGGTACCGACGTCGGCATAGACAACAAATTAGCTGACGAGCACCTGTGCGGCGGCATTCACAGACAGTCATTAGCTCAGGGCTGTCAATTCAAGTCCAACCAAACAAACAACCTCTAAAACTTAACATACCTCTCAGGCAAAACTACGCTGATACTAGGCATGGGCACGGGTAGTCGGGTACCCGACGGGTACCCGGGTACCCGAAAATTTTCGGGTACCCGGGTCCTGCTTCGGGTACCCGATATCCAGTTAAAACCGGAAAAAAACCGGATAAAACCGGATTAATCTGGATCAAGCAGAGAGAAATTCTTTGGCTCAAAAAATTCTTAACTACCGAAAATTTTTGGCGAAGAAAATTTGTAACCGCCGAAGATATTTTCAGTTTATTATAAAAGTTAATGACACTACAACAGAAAAAGGAAGTAATGGGAAGAGGAATTAGTCCTGGTATTTTTCAAACATTTTATAATTTTCTAATTTTGGATTTGTTATTAAAATATTAAGTTTACCTTACTCTTCCTGTTGGAGCAATATGCGGAAGTAGATGAGTTAAAATTCACAAGATACAAACAAAACTGTTCGCATCAAATTAGTGACTTTTGCCACAGCTCTGCGTTGTTCTCTAAACTGTAAGTAACAATACTAATTACCAATAGTGACTGATATGATCTTGAAAGTTTAGAGATTCTATTTAATGCCACATGGTCAACGTGGAAAAACTTCCTTCACTAATGGCCAACGCTCATTAATAGGTTTCAATTTTTGTCAGCTTTCGCTGTTTCTGAACTGAATTCTGAACTAAGAAAATGTTCCCAAATTGTTTGAACCAAATGTTGAGCATACGAACTTTTGGATGATTCTTTGCCTTTAGTGACTGAGAAAGTTTATCCAAGTTGAGGGAGATAATCACTCTGATTTCTTCGGATACAGTGAAATCGTAATGACAGTAAATGAATTTATTTCAAGGAATATTTAATAAATGTCTTGTAAACGCTTAATAAAACTTCTAAAGGACTTGCATCTCTCATCTGTTTTACGTTTAGTAAAGTTGCTCCAAAAGCACAACAACAGAAAGAGGGAAAGGAAATTGGAAAGTAGCAATTTTTTCAGGTAAAAAATTATAAAATTAATCTAAATGGAAAATGTGAACACTAATCTTAATACATAAGTCAATTTATTGAGTTTAAAATTTTACATACATTTGCTGTCAGTAAAGTGTAATGTCCGATCACAAAAAATTTAGTTTTTTATCCAAGACAGTTTATTTTTTGTACTGTTCCAATTTCCAGAGACAAGCAATTGAAGTTAGCTAATTTTGTCATGGGGATTTGTCTTATAATCCAAATGCTTTCTAAAATTTGTTAACATTTAAAGATTAGAGGAAGCGGACAGGGCAACGGTGGTACGAAACTCAAAAAATTGCTGATCTGAGCGCAGTTATGAAATAAAAACCAATGTTGTCTGTATCAGCGTCAGTTTCTTATACCATGACAATTAATTAAAAGTCCCTAGCTCAATGTGAATAAAGACCCCTGAAAAAAGTTAAATTTCAAAATGGCCAAATCCGAAAAATGGGTTAAAAATTTCTCGGGTACCCGAAAGTCGGGTACCCGGGTACCCGATTACCCGGGTACCCGGGTACCCGGGTAGTGTCGCAATTACCCGACATAGGGCTTCGGGTAGTACCGGGTACCCGGGTCCAAATTTTTGGACCCGTGCCCATGCCTAGCTGATACCTCGTGCTGCTATCCAACACAACTGTTTGCAACAGATTGTTTGTGTAACTCTACAAATAGGGCTATTTGCGTCGAACTATCTCAAAATAGAAGGCTGGCATTTAGGAAACCTGCTAAGTCACTGTTTTCTAATATGTCCGGGAATTCAAAAAGGTTGCATTTTTGAAAACCTTAAAGTTTGCGTCAACAAGCTAGCGACCTGGATAAAAGTAGAAATAACTCATCACTGCAGATCATTTCCTTTTCGCAAACGCACAAAGCTTACGTGGAACTGGCTGGCAACAATCAAATTCAAAACTGAAGTTTGATGCAACAGTGTAATTGTATCAGTTCTATCCGAGACCTTCTAGGAGCGCCCGCCCAGATGGGATACCCTGTGAATGGAGCTGGTGGTTTTGACCGGATAATTTCTGCCCGGCAGTAGCCTTTTCTTCGCGTCACGTAATTGCTTATGCAATTATTCAGCACCTGATCGCGAATCCCAAGCAAATTTAGTCTGGCGTTACCCTCCTTGCTAAAGCAACGGTGAGAGGCAGTACATGAAAAAACTGCGGATTAAGCTTAACTGTTAAAACTCCGATCAAAGGCCGTTTCAGCTAATCATTAATCAGACCTGTGGTTATATCAGTTACCAGGTGCAGTCTGTCGCTCTAGCAAAGTTCTAGTACAGATAACAGAAATTTCTTACGTATATAGTAAGCACAAGAGATTCTGCAAAGAACATAAGTAACAGGAAAAATAGGCTACACTTCTGTTTGCGTCTAAGAAATTTGGAGTAAACATTGTGATGTTGTTCGTTCGTACTTCTTGTAACTATACGTCTTGCGACTACGTTACACTTTTCACTGGAAATTCGGATAGTGCTTACTTCAAAAGGTTGTAGTATCTGTTGACTTGCAATGTACTTTAGAAGTATTATTCGATACACTGATAACTCAACACAAGAAAGACGGGAAGGTCATAGTTTTTGAAAACTATAGAAACAAAGAAGCTCTAAATATTACCAAAAGTATATAATGATAAGTGCGTGGAACTAGTCATGTTTTTGTCATCAGGGGAAAACTAGCTCTGTTCACTAACTTCTGACCCCCCCCCTCCAATTAGACGCACAATCTCAAGAAATTTCGCGTATTGAACTTGTCATCTGAAGCTCGAAGCGACACACATTTAACTGCTTGAGTTATCTAGCTTAAGCAAGAAATCTTAAATCGAGTAAATTTACCCCGTTTCAATCAGGTACGAGTTCCGAGAGAAATCACTGGGGGCCGAATTTATGCGGATGGTCGCTAATTAGCGAACAAAGCTGTTTTCGTTCCGATAACAGAGAGCATGCCTAGTTTATTATTATGTATATTTGTTATTACTATTTGAATCTTTGGCAGTAAACACAAAAGTAGCTTTTGTGGAAAGTACTAAAAGCCCTGTTGGTAACTGATTGTATCGAAAGCCACAAAAGCTCCAGTAATTTTGCAAACTGTTGAGAGAGTTCGGAAATTGGCACCGAGAACGTAGTCAGCAACAGATCATCAAAAACAAAATAATCCCCATAAGGTAACAACGAAAGTTGCCGAGACATTCTGACTGCTGTTTGGTAGTAATTGTTGTAATAGTGCAACAGTGCATCAAACATTAATACAATGTCGTTCACTGGAAGCGTTTGTTATCTGATTTTACCAATGCGATT
>JASAND010029581.1:0-18017 GCA_030248195.1 Trissonchulus latispiculum | reverse complement strand
GCTCAGGAGGAGACGTGTTCACGGATATGACATCTCGGCTGCAGTCCACTGGTTTCAGCTGAAGAACGAGGTAGCCACTTTCCATTTTGCAGATCTCCGATGAACTTCAAGAACGCATTTCCAAGAAGCTGCATTTGACACTTCAAGTCAGCATTCCCATCGACAACTTCTCTGCGAACAGATGACAGGAGATCGCTGATGGCATAGTTGGACTTCAGGACATAGCCGATTATGTATTCGGCAACGGCATACTCGTCCAGTGGAATCTGAGCATCCATGTTGGCACGCCAATGCTTCAGAATTTCCAGATTGTAAGCGTTGACACGAATGTCGCAAGAGTCCCGCTTCCGAAAATATTTTCTGGAAGAAATGCTGGCACGGACACACATGATGTAGCGATCCAGGTCACATTCGAGGTACTCCAGTAAATCCTCAAACGTTTTCAAGGCTTTGATTTCCTCCACCTCCTTTTGGATCCGTCTGCTTGATTTCACGACGTTCACCAGCATGCACGCTTGCAGAATCCTCTTCAGCTCAGAATGCTCTTCACGTAGGCTCTTCAGTTCTTCCTTCGAAACGTGCCTCGGTTGAGAACAGGAAACAGGAAGCGGTGCCACGTTAACGTCAACAACCATACTGGCCAACTGACGATCTTCATCATCCACAGACCGCTGCGATGATGAACGAACTATTTGATCGATTTCGTCCAATCTGATCTTCATCAGTCGACTGATCTGCGACAGCCGTTCCAACAGTCAGGGGCTCTAGGATGACGGTCATGGGCATGGGCTCGATCGGATAGCCAAATCGACAACTGGATTCCGGACCCCGCTTTTCGCAAGTAGGCCGATGAGTATGGACCTGGACAGACACATCGACATCAGCCATACAGTGCTTATCGCAAGCACAAGAAATCACGCTGTCGATGTAGGCAGCAATGACTTCAGGAGCCGCTGTTTCAAAGTCTGGAGCGCCTTCACACCAGAACAACCCATGAGTATGTACCTGTCCACGAGTTTGAAACTCATTGCGGACAAAGAAATCCCTCATTTGGCCCAGGGGACTCTCTGGATGACGAAGCGTCCGCTTGATAAATGTCTGCAGTAAGCGGTCGTAGTAACGGGCGATGAACACACTGCCTTCGTTCTGTAGTCGGCACATTTCCTCGAATGAGATGGAACTGACGTCATCTTCGCTGATTGTTTCGCCATCCAATTCCGCCTTCAACATCACAATCAGCTCAGTCCATCGACTTTCAGCCACAGAAACAGTCAAATAGATCGAAGGACCACCAAGTTGACGAATCATAGCAAATAGATCCTTCTTCTTAACATCGTGCCATCCAGGGCTGCTTCGAACATTTCTGGTGAAGTTGAAGGCTTGATTCTTCCTGGCCAGTTCTTCCACAACCTTCCCATGGACGATGTCTGAAACTGTGTAGGCTCGTCCACCATGTCCTTTCGCCTGTTGTTTCATGACAACGTTTACGCCGTCCCCGATACGTTGGACCTGCAGCTTCTTCGCCTGAAAGAAGATGCTGTCGTCGCACATCTGAAACCGCTTATCCTCCATACGCATGGTGTATTTCGCGCGATCAGCTATCGACATTGTCGTCTCAGGCACATCTTCGCCGCCGTACAGTTGAGGAAAGCAAAGAGCTTCAGTTTCCGAGGACAGCAGCAAAGGCAGTGGCTTGTTGCCTTCGCCAGGGTTAACAATCAGCTTCTTCTCTCCCAAATCATACATCTCTGCAATCACCATTTGATTCTCGTCATCGGGATCATTCGGAGCCAGCATAGTGGGTTGGTTGGTAGCCATCAGACGTTTGTCGACAGGTTCTTCCTCCCATTCGCTGTCACTATCTTCGTCCTCATTCTCACCACTCTTCGTAGGACCAGCACCACCCTCATCAGGCTGAACCGCGTCTTCAGACTGGCAACAACAGTCATCTGTACCATGAGCAGGGCATCTGCTAGTATCAATGCCTTCCACAATGCCCTCCGGCTCGATCATCATGGCCAGAGACTCATCCTGTCGAAGGGAATCAAGGAACCGACTCACGTCAAAATCAACGTTGTCCCGATAAAGACGACTGTTTTCATAGAGCCAACGGCTTGCTGATAGGACCTTGGACACGCGGATGCGTTCCCGCCGATGAGCACCCAACTTCTTCATCCGCCGTAATTCCACCACGATA
Source organism: Trissonchulus latispiculum (assembly GCA_030248195.1). Taxonomy (NCBI): domain Eukaryota; kingdom Metazoa; phylum Nematoda; class Enoplea; order Enoplida; family Ironidae; genus Trissonchulus; species Trissonchulus latispiculum. The sequence continues at coordinate 15,820 of JASAND010029581.1, read as the reverse complement.
GTAGAACAGTCTGATAAGGTACGGGGAAGCTGACCAATCGAACGATCCAGCTTGCAGGGGACACACACAACGTTGCCGTACAAACGTTGCTGCTTGCAAACAGGCATCTGGCGGATTCGCATGAAAGGAATGGCTGCAGCCACCAAATTGACCTCTAGGGGACGCAAATCCTGCAGTTCGGGCACAATAACCGGAAGCCTGAAGTTTCCAGGTCGCAGTCGGGGGGTCTCGCCAGCACGCAGCTTATCCCGACAATAACGGCAGACCTTCTTCACCAGTTTTCCTTCTGCCTCCCGTCTGCGACAAGGTTCACAGTCTGCGTCTTGATACAGTTCTTCAATCTTCAATGCAATGTCCCGATTTCGCATTTTGTCCACCACCGACAACGTATCCGGATAGAGTTTCTGATGACATACACAACAGACATCAGTCGGACCCATGAGCCGCATTTGCTCAAAGTGTTCCCAACAGCCGCCTTCCTCTCTTAGCCGTTGCCTTCTTTCTCGATCTCTCTTCCGTTCCTCCGCCAACAGCACAGGATCTGACCGCCGTGTCTTCATACGTGAACGTTGCTTCTGAGCTTCTGCGGGGTCGTCTTGACGCGCCCGCATACGCTCACGCATCGTATCACGTTGTTTCTGAGCCTCCACGGGATTCTGATAGCGCTCCTGCATACGTTCACGCATCGTATCACGCTGTTTCTGACCTTCCGCCGGATCCTGATACCGTTCCTGCATACGTTCACGCTGTTTCTGACCTTCCGCCGGATCCTGATACCGTTCCTGCATTCGTTCTCGCTGTTTCTGACCTTCCACCGGATCCTCGTATCGCTCGTGCATCCGTTGTCGCTGTATCTCAGATTCCACTGGATCCTCATACCGTTTTTTCATATAATCCAGTTTTCGTTGACGAACCAATGGATCCTCGTACTCTCTTCTTTTTCGTTTACGTTCACGCTCATCAAAAGTTTCCGCAGAAACATCTTCGGCAGAGTCTCCGCCAATATCAATAGAAGTCTCCTTCGTTTCCTTTCTTGCACGCTGTCTCTGTTTCTTCGCAGCTTCCTTCGCACGCTTTTGTTCAGCCTGCTGCCTCAGATTCCGACGCTTTTTCCCCATTCTACCAGGATAATGTATTACTAGATAACCTTATAATAATAATACTCGTAATCAAACTTTAAGTAAAAGCTGAAACACACAAAACAAGAGCTACATTATTACTAGAATTATAACATATAAAATTAAACAAATAACTACATGCACCACAATAGTGTTGGATAATGCTGTAGTCACAACACAAATAGCCTCAGCTGTGTGTGTACCAAAAACCAGCAAAATCCGTAACATACACACATCCCACAACTGGCAGTTTTTTTTGTAAGTGGGGGGGGGGCTTCGCCTCCCCCTAGGGTGAGGGAACTGGGGGAGGCCTTCCGAAAAGTGGGAGGGACGAGTCCAAGGTATAAAATATCTAAAATCTATAGCGAAAAATTAGCATTTTTATGTAAAAACACAAAAAAATCGCTATTTTTAAGCTTAAAATTAACTTATAAGTCCATAAATTAGCTAAAAATTAAAAAATTTTAGGGTTTTCTAAGTGGGGGGGGGCTTCGCCTCCCCCTTGGGTGAGGGAACTGGGGGAGGCCTTCCGAAAAGTGGGAGGGGCGAGTCCAAGGTATAAAATATCAAAAATTTATAGCGAAAAATTAGCATTTTTATGTAAAAACACAAAAAACTCGCTATTTTTAAGCTTAAAATTAACTTATAAGTCCATAAATTAGCTAAAAATTAAAAAATTTTAGGGTTTTCTAAGTGGGGCGGGGCTTCGCCTCCCCCTTGGGTGAGGGAACTGGGGGAGGCCTTCCGAAAAGTGGGAGGGGCGAGTCCAAGGTATAAAATATCTAAAATTTATAGCGAAAAATTAGCATTTTTATGTAAAAACACAAAAAACTCGCTATTTTTAAGCTTAAAATTAACCTATAAGTCCATAAATTATCTAAATTCAAAAAAATGTTTGAAAATTTCACCCCAAAAACTTAATTTTTCGACAAAATTTTGTGAACCAAACACCTGCAAACTCCGTAACATATACACATCCCACAATATCCCACCCCAAACGTACACTATAAATTTTGGGATCGGGAGTGTTCCCGTCCCAACCGATCCCTTCCCAACCATCTGTAACCCGCAAAGAATAATTTTGGATAATGCTGTAGTCACAACACAAATAGCCTCAGCTGTGTGTGTAACAAACACCAGCAAAATCCGTAACATACACACATCTCACAATATCCCAGCCCAAACGTACACTATAAATTTTGGGATCGGGAGTGTTCCCGCCCCAACCACCTTCGATCCCTTTTGGCCATTTTTCACCCCTTTGAGGCCCCGTAACTCATTTTCTGTACATTTTGGTTCTTTGGACCTATTACAACCATTAATATACGCAACGAGAGCTTTCGAATGACAACGATATTAGCCCGATTAATCAGCTTTCAGTTTTGACCCATTTTGACAGTTTTTGCTCATTTTTCACCCTTTAAGGCCCCATAACTAATTTTTCCTACATTTTGACGCTTGGGCCCTATTACAACTTTTTATCTACTCAATGAGAGCAATCGAATGACACCGGTATCGACCGCATCCGACAATTTTTCAATTTTGACCAATTTTGGCCGGTTTTGGCCATTTTTGACCCCTTTGAGGCCCCATAACTCATTTTCTGTACATTTTGGTGCTTTCGCATAATTACAACTTCTTATCTACTCAACGAGAGCTCTCGAATGATACCGGCATCGACTGGATACGACAATTTTCAGTTTTGACCCATTTTGGACGGTTTTGCCCATTTTTGACCCCTTTGGAGCCCCGTAACTCATTTTTTGTACATTTTGGTGCTTAGAACCTATTACAACTTTTTATCTACGCAACGAGAGCTTTCAAATGATACCGATATGAGCCCGATCTGAGAACTTTCAATTTTGAGCCATTTTGGCCGTTTTTGGCCATTTTTCACCATTTTCGGCCTCATAACTCAAAATGGGTGCATTTTCAGGCCTTGACCCTATTACAACTTTTTCATTACTCGCCGAGAGCTTTCGAATGATACCAAAATTAGCTCATTTGGACAACTTTTTTATTTTACTAATTTTTACTCACGGGGGGTGCTCCGGAGCACCTCTGCTCCCCGGGGCCCCCCGCGCTTCCGGGAGCAGTTCAAGTCAAGACCTTCAAAATGAGGTATCAACCACCTCTGTACCCCTTCCCAATCAAAAGTTAGAGGGGGGGGGACAAGAATCCGGAGAATAATAATAATAATAAATAATAATAAATAACGGACATACCCAAGTTAAAGGGTTGCCTTTTTGTTGAAAAAGCGGCAACCCAATAAAATGTTTCCTGGCGCAAATCGTGAAACTAAAAACAGATTTTTTGTCGCCCCTTCTAAAATTTTTCTTACCCCTCCCTAAATCTACTTTTTCCGACCCTCCTCTCTCTTTTCCGCCAGATCGCCTTTCTATCTTTCAACCCCCCACTTTTTTCGCCAGCCACACCTATGCTCCCCCCAGTACAAAAATTCCAGCTTAGCAGCCAAACTTTGTTAATTCAGGATGGAGGTCCCAATTTGGCTAGGGGAGTGGGGGTTTCAAAATTCAAAAATCGGAAATTTTTACCCTAAACTTTAGTACAATCGAACCAAAACATCTTTTGCGTTTAAAAGCTATTTTTGAACGGTTGTATATAGTTATTTTACAGCTAATTCTAGCCAGTTTTTCTATGCCTTCAAGCTAATGCAAGCTAATTCAAAAGTTTCAAAAAAATTCCAAAACGTTTTACGAATAATGTTACCTCTTTTTGCTTCATTTGGACTCTTTAGAGAGGGGTCCGAAACAAGTCTGTTCACCGGGTCGGGCTTAGGCTTATCTTTATTTTGGCAGTGTGCGACGACCTCCTCCCTCCCCCGTTGGGGAGACGCCTCCCTGCAAACATTTCTGGTTGGGGGGGGGGGGGTGAAAAATGGCTGGGGGCTGTCCCGCCTGGCTTATTTTTACTGGGGGGGGGCCCCCATTCGGCGACCCCCCCCCCCATAACCGCAACCCAAAAAATTCCAAATTTTACCATTTTTACCCTAAATGTTCGAACAATTTTCCGGTTTCGCCGGATTCTTAACGAAAGTTTCACTATTTTAGCGTAAAATAAGACCTGGAATTAGTCATTTTTAGCGATTTTTGGCATTTTTTGCACAAAAAACGTAAAAAATTAGCAACATTTTCAAAAATATGCCCCCCATTTTTGGTGAGCCGGCTTTTCTAGGCAAAATTTCTGGGGGGGAGAACGGGAGCACACCCAGGATTTGAAAAAGGAAGGGGTCGGGCTTGAAAATTTTCCTATTTTTTTTGGTTTTATGCATTGAAAATAGCTCAGCTTACGCTTTCTCCCCCAAAAATTCCGGGGGGTAAATCAGACAAAAAGGGAGGTCGAAACCCCCAAAACCCCTCCCCTGGGTGCGCCAGGGGTCCCCCAGGTCTGGGGGGGGGGGGAATGTTTCAAAAAAATGCCCTAAAAATAGCTATTTTTTTGCTGCTAAGCTAAAATTAACTACTTTTAAGCTTAAGTTAAGCTTAACATAGCTAAAAAAAATGCTAAAAAATGGGTAAAAATCCGGCGAAGCCGAAAATTTCAAAATTTACCCTCACCCTATTTTCAGGCATTTTAGGAGTTCTGAGAGAGCCCAGATCCTGGGGGGGGCGGCCCAAGTATGGGGGGGACGAATTTCTGGGAGGGGGCCCCCACCCCCCCCTTTAGGAAAAAAAACCCCAAGGCCATAGAGGCATTCGAGCCCCCCCGCCAAATTTTGGCCTAAAAATAAGTCAGCCCGCCGTTACACGAATGTATATGGGAGGGAGGGTATCTACCCTTCTCACAATGAGGATGTCTCTTGCAGAAGAAAAGCTGTAGCTCCACATTAGCGTAAGATTCAATTAAAAACTGTTCTTTGTTGTTGTGGCTTATATACGTATATATATATACATTGCTGAAATGAATCAGCTAGATTTTCCTCAATTGGTGGAAGGGAGTAGGCTTCAGGTGAAAATGAATTCAGTAGAGGGCTGGCGTAGGTTTCGGACTATTTGTTATCATTTGTGATTATTTTCGTCCATATGTAATGAGATGGAGGCGTGTTCCGAGGGATACTCCTCATACTGAACTGAACTTTTGACGATTCCGTCCCCTTGACGGCACTATCGTGCACTATATAAATCAAAATGTCCATAAAATTCGTTAAAATTCGGGTGTATATGTATATATATCATGGCATTTTTTAGGGTTTGAAAGTGGGGGGGCTTCGCCTGGAGGGGAAGTGAAGGGGGGGGGGGGCTTCCGAAAAAGTGGGGGGGGGGGCGAAAAAAGTAAAATATACCGAAATTTTTAGCGAAAAATTAGCATTTTTAAGGTAAAAACGCAAAAAATCGCTGTTTTTAAGCTTAAAATTGGCTTATAAGTCCATAAATTAGCTAAAGAAATTGCCAGAAAATTTTTGAAAAATTTTACCCCCAAAAACCTTATTTTTTTGCACTTTTTTGGGCGACCCCAAAAAAGTGGGTGGGGGCTTGCCGAACAGTGGGGGGGGGCTCCGAACAGGGGCGGAGGGAACCGAACAGTGGGGGGCCCCCCCACCCCCACCCCCACTAAAAAAATGCCAGTATATGTATAATATATATATATATATATATATATATAATTTAGAAAGTTTAGGAAACCATTGCGGCTATTGGATAAAACAGTGAATATATAATCTGAAAACTCCGCAGAAGCCACACGAGTATCCGTTTTGTCGTGGTGTGATCTAAACATTGAAAACTTTGTAAATTAATGAAATAATTTCAGGCCATTTTGAGTGCTTCCAACATTACATTAAGGGCAGGATATACGTATATATATACATTACTGAAATCTCTAAGGAGAGGATTTTTAAGTGTGTTTTGTTTTAGTATTTTTTAAATTTCTGTGATACTGTTTTTGCTTTCAGAAGAGGCAGAGATTGTGTCCATTAAGGATGTTGACGGCGAAAAGCTATATTACGTTCATTATGTTGATTGTAAGTTTTTCGTCACTCAGAAGTTATTATATATTTGTTGTTATTATTATTATTCGTTGAAGTAATGTAGTGCTCGCGGTTGGATATACACGGTACTGACCTCCCCCCCTCCACTAGTGGGGTGGGACAAAAGTGGGGAGAATCCAAAGTGAAAGTGGTCTAAAATTGGCAAAAATGCGGTAAAAATAGCCTGTTTTCTACATTGCGATAACTATGCTTAAAACTGCTCAAAAATCGAGTTTGAGTACTAAAGGACGATGTTTGACCAAAAAATTCAGCGAAGCTGAAAAATTCTAAAAATTTTGACCAAACAGCCTTTTAAAATTTGAAATTTTCTGCGCACCTTATATATAGTGAGTGGGGGGGAAGTCGTCGAGTGGGGGGGACGCCCGCCCCCGCTAAAAAACCCAGTTTCCTAAAAATTTCATGGAGGGGGACTCGGGGGGGTGCCCCCAGGTCTGGGGGTGGGCGGGCACAGATTTCTGGGGGAGGGAGGCGAAACATTTTTCGAAAAATGCTTAAAAATGCTATTTTTTCTGCTGAGCTAAAAATTATGCAATTTTTAGCCTAATTTAAAGCTTAAGGCCTAAAAATTTTTTGAAAACTTAACCTAAAAACCTTATTTTTCTGTTGACTTCTGAAGTCCATGCCCTATCCTGGGGGGGCGATTCTGAGGGTGCGACCCAAGTCTGGGAGGGAACCGATTTCTGGGAGGGACTCCCTGCTGGATTCGCCGGTGTACGACGTGGGCGAAATTAGCTCAACATCTTCTGTATGTATATATGTATAAATTATAAATAATGAAATGGGGGAGGCGTGTATATATATATATATCACGGTTTTTTTTTGCGTAAAATACTGCGTATTTACGCAGTCGAGCTTAAAAATACGCAGTCAAAAACAAAAATACGCACCAAAATACGCAGCCGAAAAATTCGGTAGTAGGAATTTCTAGAGTGCTGTAAATTAATTTCTTGAGACAATTTACCGTAGTTTGGGCTCTGGCTTCTTCTGGGGGGCTGCCGCCCCCCAGACCCCCCACATATCTCTTCGATTCTCCTTCCGTCTACAGTTGATTATACTTTCTGCCTAAGCCCACGGTGTACCATGCGATGCTTTTCTTTCTATTTGATTTGATATAGTATATAAATATAAATATATATATATATATATATATATATATATATATATATATATATATATAAATTAACATGTTATATATATATATATATGTGTTTGCTCAATCAAGGGAACAGTAACTCTATTTGTCTAACCAAACATTGGCTTAACTATTAAACTGTTCAAGGCAAAGAAGTCAAAGTTTTAAGAGCAAATTTACTCCGAAATTTAAAATTTTCTTCAACTTCTGGGGGACTACGCCCCCCAGACCCCCTGCGTATCTATATATTTTTCGTCACCTATTCATTCATACTCTTAAACCGCAGAGAGAGCACGCAATTTAAACTCGAGCTAAGAATCTTAACGTTGTTTAAAATTCTTAAAAACAGCATTAATTCGACGCTAAATGCGTTTATAGCTTTTATAACGTTGAGAAGCGATTTTTGTAATTTTACGCAGTCGAAATTAAAAATACGCACTCGAAAACAAAAATACGCAAAATTTACGCAGGTCCGATTTTCAAAAAAAAACCCCCGATTATATATATATATATATATATATATATAAATTACGAATAATGAAATGAGGGGGGGCGTCTGAGTTTTTAAGGAATTTAATGCTTGATTATACTGTGTAACAACTGTATGTATGTATGTATGGTTTCCCTCAGTTTTGTTGTAGACAATAAACGTCTAGACGAATGGGTGACTCGGGATCGTATTGACCTGAGCGATGTGAAACTGCCGGGAAAGGCGGCCTGTCTGCGCAGCGCCGCGGATCCCAACAATGTCAGCTCTCGTGCCAGCACGCCTGACAGAGAGGTTTGTACGCATGTATAGCGCGGCGGGAAAAAACCCAATCCGATATGCGGGAAAAAACCCATCGCCAGTGTGAGTCACCCATATGAGCTAGATCGGATTTTAAGGTGCTGGTATCACTTTGTGCAAATTTGACCCTACAGGCTTTAATTCTTTATGAAAGTGGATGAAACTTTTCAAATGCACTATTTCGGTGCTCTTTAACATTCTGGGACCAGTCCCGCATTTTTAGGTGCAAAGATAGGAAATTTTTGGTTTTTGCCATTATTCTCTCAGTCCATAGTCGAGACACCAGATTGGTTGGCATGGCTGGAAAGAGGGCGCAAAAATGAACATTTTTGCTTTTACAACTTTTGAGCTATCTCTAGTGGTTAAGTCAGTATAAGCAAAAAACGATTTTTGGGGTCCAAAAATGGCAGTTTTCGAGAAAATCAGTTTTTTCAAAATTACTGCCAAATCGTACGGACAATTTTGGTTTATTTATACTCGATCGATACACAGTCTCATTGCACACTTTATCAATGCCTATTAGCCGGAGTTTGTTGCTCTAAGCTAGAGATTTGGCCGAAAAACCATTTTGGCAAAACTGCGATTATTTTGTTTTGAACATCGATTTCTCAAAAACTACCCAATGGATTCGCGTGATTTTTGGCAAAAAGAGAATTCGCACTATTGCGGAGGGACATTTTTCTTGGTTTGAGCTAAAACATCTCCAGTTGCGAGAAAACTCAGTGCAAAGTTGCGAAATTTCGTGTCACCGCACATTTAATGGATTTTCTCGACCATTAAGACCTGCTAAGCCAAATCCAAAAAAATGTCCCTCGGCCCATATGTCCTTTATAGGACAGCACAAGAAAAAATTTTGGCTCATTCCACAGTTTTGAGAAATCGATGTTCAAAAATTTTTGGTCTATACTCAGCCTGTCAGATGTCAGTATGTCAGAAAATTTTCGCTATTTTTTGGGGATTTTTACTAGTTTCGTATTCTCATGAGAGTCTACAGGTTATAAGCTTTAAAATGATGTATAAAGCTCTTTCCAACTCACAAAATTGCGAAACTTATGGCGTTTCAAAAAATACCCACAAAAGCACTGCACAAAACGCTACCAGCACCTTAATAGCCTATCTTAAAGAGCGTCCAAAACTACCCTAGAGGGTGTATTATTGTAGCTCCCACTGCCTCTCAGCAAATGTTTTGAGACTTTGAAAATTTTGCAATTTTTGGTCCCAACATGGGGGTCAGGCAGTGTCAACTTTGGGGGGTCACCCTGAACTACTGGAAAGACTTAGTCCAAAACGGATTACAGTTTCACAGAGGACATGTCTCGAACTTCACGATGGTGTATGCAATTTGGCTCTAGTGCCTGTGGTGCGATCTGGGGGCCTAGACTCGGCTGGAAAAAATCCCATGTGCGGGGAAAAAACCCAAATTTCAAAATGAAATTTTTTTCTAACCATTAGCAGCAAAGAAAAAATTCATGCATTTCCTAGCTCAGTGGAGCCTCCTGATTAATTTGGTATAGATTTTATCTAGGTTCGACCTTCCATGTGAGGTCCAGGTGGCCAAAATCTGAGATGGTGCCATTTCAAGCCAAATTTTCAAATTTCGCCAAAAACCGCTAAATTTTTCACTAAAATAGGTCGGGTTTGGCTTTAAATGCAATAAAAACACGTTTTCTATGTGATAGGATGCTTAAACTGCAGAAATTATGCAAATTTCAAAAATTTCCAAAATTTGCCTATGTTTACGTGTTAAACATACGAAATTTTGAAAAGTCAATTTGACATGATTTTTGCAAAAATATTGGTATTTTATGATTCAGATGTACTAAAAATGACCCGCTCTTTCGAATGGTATAGTCAAAACCGTTCTGACATGCTTGCAGCAAAAAATTCGGCTGGGTTTTTTTCCCGCCCATGGGTTTTTTCCGCATTGGGTTTTTTTCCCATCGGTTTGGTCGAATATTTCTCGCCAACGGTAAGCGCTAGAGAGACGTTTTATGGCTCATTTTGAAGCTCTTCGCAAGGCCTCATGGTAGTTTTCGTTAGATTTTCGATTTGTCGCTTAATAAAAAAGTTACAGCCAAAATTCGAAAATTTGGGTTTTTTTCCCGCCGCGCTATATAGTATATATGTTTGTTTATAACGTTGACTGATGATGTTATTTTTGGATAAGTGTGATGGCGTTGTTATATAGCATTGTTATAGTTGTGTTTGACTGCGCCTGTCAATGAAAGGGATACACTGAAGATTGGCGTGCAGTTCTGGCTAGCTGTGACAAAACTCGATGACGTCATACACAAATCAGCCTCCAGTTAGTTCAGGAGTGCACTATTGTCTGTGGCTTGTACGCATTATATCTATACGTCTAAAGCTAGCTTTTGGCTTCACCTACATAGTAGATTTCCATTTTCGCATCTTTTGTTTCTTGCATTGTTTGCATATTTGTTGTTGTTGTTGTTGTTGTTTAGAATGGTTCCGTGGGCAGTTCATCGGCCAGCAGCCTGGCGGGGACGGGATCTGGGTCGGCCATCACCGGGAACGCCTGGCGAAAATCGGGCGCCGTTCGAAGACGGCGCTATCCGGGCTCTGCCAATAGTCTGGATTCGATGATTGCCACTGCCGCCGCTTCAGGTTCCTCACAGTCAAACACTGGCGCGGATGTACGTACGTACGTACGTTAATTTCTGTGATATATAATTATAGTGATGGGCACTACTGCCGGATATTTTTTCATATCCGTACCTACCAATCTGCCTATTTTGCGTTAACGGTATTTCGGATAACGTTAACCTGGTGATGGGCCTGCTCAAAACTTTAGAAGTTCAAGAACAGGTTTTTGATTTCACAGATAAAATTTCAAGTTTTTGTTATTCTTTTTCGGTGCGCTGAGGCCTGCTGTCAGATGTCGTACAGTCGAGCTTGGTTTCAAAATCATTTTCTGAGAAGTTTTTAAATTTTAAAATTTTTGCAAACAGTTTGCTAATTTTATCCTATTTATCAGAAATGTAAACGAATATTCGGCTATTTTTCTCACATCAGATCTTATCCTGATATAAAAATATTCCGGATATCTAGCGCCCATCACTAATAATAATAATAATAATAATAATAATAATAATAATAATAATAATTATGTAGGGGCGCGATAGCGCCCCTACATAATATGGGTATAAAGGCGTCTGCGCGGCCCCCTGGAGACAGTGTTGGCCTGGTGCCAGCTAATTAGAGGTCTGGGAGGGGTAAAAATGTTACCATCGTAAAGTACTCGAGTAGTACTACAAGTACCACCATACTTTTGGTTAAAATTCCGAACTTCGAAATTTTGCACTAGGCGGGAGTTACCGTGCGTTTGTTTTTTTTTTCTCGGTTAATAACGCTTTTCGGAAGTGCTTATGTCAGCGCAGTGTTGGAACGATATGGGCATTTTGGTCCTATACTACTATTATATGTTGGTAGGCAGGGTCCTCCCATGCAACCTTTTTTTGGTCATTTTGGCACCTGGCCAATTTTGGCTCTGTGCCAAGGCCCCAAAGTCGGACTTTCGCTATTTTGGCACTTCGGTTGTGATCGACTTTTTTTTCACAGGCTAGCAGCTAGATCGGTTTGGTTTATTTTATTTGAATATTTCGGACTATGCGCGGAATGTAACGAGGGGGATTTTTTAATTTCGCTCTGTAGCTTTCAGGAGATGGGCCCAAACTTTGCATTTTTTCACCTGTTTTCACGAAAAGTTTCTAAGTCCCACTTTTACTAGAAATGTCCTAAAAGTCACTAAAAATGACGTTTTTCGGCCTTGGGGTGGTACCCATATATAGTAAATCGGGGTCGCTGAAAACGATGAGCATACTGCTGAGGTCGGTGGATGTGACCCCTGACCCACAGCGCCCACCCACAGTGGGCCCGGTGTGGGTCAAAAATGAAAGTCTTCAAAAGTGGTCAAGTTTGGTATCAAATGAAAGCCCTTGGCGAGGCGATCAACTTTTGTCATTATGCCACCCACAAAAAGTGGCCCCACAGACCTGTGGGTGGGTGCCCCACCCACAGTGGGCCCGGTGTGGGTCAAAAATGAAAGTCTTCAAAAGTGGTCAAGTTTGGCATCAAATGAAAGCCCTTGGCGAGGCGATCAACTTTTGTCATTATGACACCCACAAAAAGTGGCCCCACCGACCTGTGGGTTGGTGCCCCACCCACAGTGGGCCCGGTGTGGGTCAAAAAAGAAAGTCTTCAAAAGTGGTCAAGTTTGGTATCAAATGAAAGCCCTTGGCGAGGCGATCAACTTTTGTCATTATGCCACCCACAAAAAGTGGCCCCACCGACCTGTGGGTGGGTGCCCCACCCGCAGTGGGTCCGGTGTGGGTCAAAAATGAAAGTCTTCAAAGGTGGTCATGTTTGGTATCAAATGGAAGCCCTTGGCGAGGCGGTCAACTTTTGTCATTATGCCACCCACAAAAAGTGGCCCCACCGACCTGTGGGTGGGTGCCCCATCCCCAGTGGGTCCGGTGTGGGCCAAAAATGAAAGTCTTCAAAAGTGGTCAAGTTTGGTATCAAATGAAAGCCCTTGGCGAGGCGATCAACTTTTGTCATTATGCCACCCACAAAAAGTGGCCCCACCGACCTGTGGGTGGGTGCCCCACCCACAGTGGGCCCGGTGTGGGTCAAAAAAGAAAGTCTTCAAAAGTGGTCAAGTTTGGTATCAAATGAAAGCCCTTGGCGAGGCGATCAATTTTTGTCATTATGCCACCCACAAAAAGTGGCCCCACCGACCTGTGGGTGGGTGCCCCACCCACAGTGGGCCCGGTGTAGGTCAAAAAAGAACGTCTTCAAAAGTGGTCAAGTTTGGTATCAAATGAAAGCCCTTGGCGAGGCGATCAATTTTTGTCATTATGCCACCCACAAAAAGTGGCCCCACCGACCTGTGGGTGGGTGCCTCCCACTGTGGGTCTGGTGTGGGTCAAAAATGAAAGTCTTCAAAAGTGGTCAAGTTTGGTATCAAATGAAAGCCTTTGGCGAGGCGATCAACTTTTGTCATTATGCCACCCACAAAAAGTGGCCCCACCGACCTGTGGGTGGGTGCCTCCTACTGTGGGTCTGGTGTGGGTCAAAAATGAAAGTCTTCAAAAGTGGTCAAGTTTGGTATCAAATGAAGGCCCTTGACGAGGCGATCAAGTTTTGTCATTATACCAGCCACAAAAAGTGGCTCCACCGACCTGTGGGTGGGTGGCCGGCGTGGGTCAAAAATTAAAGCCTTCAAAAGTAGTCCTGTTTGGTAGAAAAATGAAATCCCATTTGCTCACATTTGCCCTGCCTATTGCATTTTTCAAGCTCCTTATCTGCGTCAGTTCACTGCTGGAAAGGGAACCTTTAAAATGAGAGAAGGACAAGTAATAAAAATGCTCCTCCGGAGCATGAAAAAGTAATATGGGTAGTTGTGAGGTTGTAAAATCAAGAGAGAACTAGTCTTAAAAATGCTTAATATGGGGTTAGGTTCAAAAAAAGAAGAGGACTAGGTTGTGGGCGAATTAATATGGGCACAGCTTCGCCGAGCAACCCATATTCGCGGGCTTTCACGCTTCGCCATGGCGATTGCCATATACAAAGCAATTAATGTCAGTCAATAATTACAATTCCAGCAGTTATATATACGTAAACTATATAGTATATAATTTGGTTGTGCTGGACTACGACAAGCAACTAGAAAGAACCAAGGCTATGATTGTAACGCTAACGGTTGAATAGAAATAGAAGATCGTCGGAGAGAGTCCTGATCCTGAAGTTATTGTTGAAATATATACTTTTCTTATAAATGGTTAAAACGCTCAGTAGATAAATATTAAGAGTTTATCGAAAGAAATGTTTGCTTCCACTAAAACTCGTTTATCATAGTCGTATATTATTTACGTGCCGTAACTAAATCTGAACACTGGTACGTATAAAAATATATAACTTTTTCAGTCCGCGAATATGGGTTGCTCGGCGAAGCTGTGCCCATATTAATTCGCCCACAACCTAGTCCTCTTCTTTTTTTGAACCTAGCCCCATATTAAGCATTTTTAAGACTAGTCCTCTCTTGATTTTACAACCTCACAACTACCCATATTACTTTTTCATGCTCCGGAGGAGCATTTTTATTACTTGTTTTCCTTTCGTTAGCCAAAAATTTTTAAATTTTGGCCGAAACTTCAACTTTGAAGAGTAATTCCCAGAGATGCAGGTAAGATACAGACGTCTAGTATTTTTCTGCAGATCGGGGCACATGTACCAAATCATATTTGCAAATGGCAGCTTTGAAGCTAGGGTCTTGCATCCAGCAGAAATTTTTAATTAATTATGTTGTTAGTTGTGAAAAACGGGGGGTCGGGCACATAAAAGCGACGGCTACACATGGCTGGAAAGCAGATAAGATCTCAGTACCCGATATTTTTTGACCACACCCATGCTTTACATCTTCGCCAAAAAGTAGGCCAATCGGACAAAGTCGGGGCAAGTCGATTTTAGTAGCCCCCCCCCTTAAGGTGGTGGTATCCTTTTGTACAGCGCTTTTGTGGTGATTTTCTAAAACGCTATAACTTTCACAATTTTGGGAGTTAGAAAGAGCTTTATACATCGTTCTAAACCTCATTATCTGTATATTCACATGCGCTTACGAAACTGGCAAAATTAGCAAAAAATAGCAGAAATTTACTGACATGCTGACAGCTAACAGTATGAATATATAGACCAAAAATTTTGAAAATCGATTTCTCAAAACTGAGGAATCGACCAAAAGTTCTTTTTGTGCCACGATATGAAGGACATATGGGCCGAGGGACGTTTTTTTGGAGTTGGCTCAGCAGGTCTTAATGGTCGAGAAAATCGGCCAAATGCACGGTAACACGAAATTTCGTAACTGCGCATTGCGTTTTCTTGCTACTCGGTACGTTTTAGCCCAAACCAACAAAAACGTCCCTCCGCAGAAGTGCGAATTTTGATTCTGCCAGAAATCTCCGGAATCCGTCGAGTAGTTTTTGAGAAATCGATGTTCGAAACAAACTAATCGCAATTTTGCCAAAATGGTTTTAGCCAAATCTCTAGCTTTAAGCAATAAAGGTCAGCTAATAGGCATTTATAAAATGTGCATTTGGACGATGTATCGATTGAGCATAAATAAGCCAACCAACATGTGGCAGTAATTTTGAAAAAACTGATTTCCTCAAAAATGGCCGTTTTTTGACCCTAAAAACAGTTTTTGCTTATACTGAGTGAACCACTGGAGATATATAGCTGAAAGGCTGTATAAGCAAAAATGTTCATTTTCGTGTCCTCTTTTCAGAATGTTAAAGAGCAAGAACAAGAACAAGAACAAGAACAAGAATTTTATTTCCAAAGTTATAAGCAACGGGAAAGACAACGCAGATTCACAATTTATTCAAGTATATAATATATATGTACCAGAGATGCAGACAGAAATACAAATGCATACATATATTTTACTTATAAACACGTAGATACTTGCACAGTATACTTTTACAGCTTTTCAATCCTTCTTTAAAATCAAGGACATTTTTGCTAAGAATAATGCGTTCAGGTAATGCATTCCAGGGACCTATTACTCGACAGGCAAAGGAGAATTTTAATAAATCAGTAGAAAACTTTGGGCATTTTAGTTTAAGCAAATGACCCCGACTTTCGCAAGGTATAGAAGCAAAGACAAAAAGCTCAGAAGGAGCGATAACAGTGTATCCGAAAATTATCTTATATATATAATACCAAATCCACAAACATGCGTTCGAGCTCTAAAGTGG